>LOJH01011761.1:7982-20092 GCA_001685095.1 Ellobius talpinus
AGACCAGGCTGGCCTCAAACTCACAGAGATCCACCTGCCTCTGCCTCTCGAGTGTTGAGATTAAAGGCTTGCTCCACCACCGCCCGGCTTCCATTTTTATTTTATGTGTATGAGTGTCTTGCCTACATGTAAGGTATGCACCACATGCATACCTGATGCCCACAGAAGCCAGAAAAGAGTGTTAGATCCTCTGAAACTGGAGTTAGAGACTGTTATGAACCACCGGGGAGCACACCAAACTGAGGTGCACCTGACCCAGAGTGGGTGAGGTTACCTCCAGTTTGTTATCGGGCTCCCTTCAGTCCCCAGGCTGCCTAGTAAGTTCCTTCGGGGGTTGACTTCCACTTACAGCTGTCCAGAGACAGGACAATCCTGACACCAAGTAGGTGCCAGTGATGGACTGTGTCCGAGCTGCTGGGGGCCAAAGTCATGCGTGGTGAGTCTCATGAGAGGTTAGGATTTGGGCTACTTGCACAGAGACAAGCCTCAACCACAGTAAGGACCTTGGAAAACAATCAAGGAGTGACTCACACAAATTAAAAAAGGCCTCCACTCTCCCCTCAGAGACCAGCTGCTGAGACCTAGCCCTATAGACTTTCTTAAACACAGTGAAAACCACATGAGACTGCTCCTCCAACCCCAGGTGTTCCCAGCTGTGACTCAAAGAGGCTAAAACAAAGATTTCTGCAGTAGCTTTGGGGCTCAAAGGGTCTCCGCTGTGATTACACAGCTGTCTCAACCTGATGGTCCTCAGTGTCACGGTATCAGTCTGCATGGTGGGGATCCTGAGGCACCACCATCCTGGGCCTGGAAGACACCAGAATCCTTCCGCATCTCTCTCCCCAGAGGCTAGCCCTCGACTCCAGCTAGCCCAGACCGAAACAGCTGCTGTCGTTCTGCAGGCTATAACCAGGCTTTGTTATTCACCGTGGGGACTCAGTGGCACATCTGGACTCAGTGTTAGTCTCCCCAACATCTGGTTCTTGGTTTTTGTCTTAAAAGAACAGTGATGTCAGCTTTCTGGCTGTAACTTGGGCTTTTCTATGGGAACCCCAGCCTCCCTGTGACCATGAAATAAGGAGGACAGCCTCTTCTCCCTGTCCCTCACTGTTCTCAGGACTCAGTCCCGCTGGGCTCCAGGAAGTTTTCTCAGTGCCCTGCACAGGGCAGAAGGCAGTAATTGAGCAAGCATGGCCATCGTCACCACCCGTGTCTATCCCTCCCCAGGGTGGGTTCTAGGACACCATATGAATGCATTTTGTAAAATGTTTTTCTAAGTCAGAGAAGGGAGAAGAGGGCCCTCGCTCCCTTCCCTGCCCTTTTCCTTCCCCTTCCCTCCCACGTGGCCTCCCCTGAGGTCTGTGGAGCTTTAGGCACAGGGTGGGTTTCAACATCTCGGACCTTCTCAGCAGCCTAGTGAGGTAGATACTCATCTCCCCTTCACAGAAATGTGGTCCCCCATAAAGTCATGGCTTCCCCCCTCACTTTTACAGACACCATGAGACCTCAGAAGTTCACTTACAGTATTTTTTTGTGTTTTTGTTTTTGTTTTCTTGAGATAGGGTTTCTCTATATATCCCTGGCTGTCCCAGAACTCTCCCTGTAGACCAGGCTGGCCTTGAACTCAGAGATCTGCCTGCCTCTGCCTCCCGAGTGTTGGGATTAAAGGTGTGCACCACCACTGCCCAGCTTTTCTCTTAATAGTTTTCATGCACAGCATCCCTGGGGCTCTTTTTCATACACTCCATGTGCTTCTAGTGCCATCACTGGCTGCAGCAAACCCATCGAAAGACAAGAGCAATGTGCCCATGCCACCCTGCCATTCCAATTTCCTAAAACGTGATAAAGCATATACAAGGTAATATTGTGCTACCCAGTGGTATCCAGTGAGTTCACAATATTGCAGAACCGTCACCCCCAAGCAGATCCCAAATTTTTTCACCCTCCTCAAAACAGTACCGTGCCCATGATGCTAAAATTCCTTCACTGGGATGGGGGGAATGCAAGCCACATCTACCCTCTCTCCTAAGGTACCAAGGACAAACCAAGACACAATCCACTGAAGCCTACTCTGGGCAACTGAGTTTATTAGGCTTCCTTACAGAGCATAGATGAGGGGCTACTTACAAGGGTGTAGGTCCTATCCCCACCTATCAGGCCTCACCCAACAAAGATGAGGGCTTCTCTGTAGTTGTATAGGTGAAGTCCACCTCCTCTGGTCCTCCCACCTAGATATTTTAACCTCTCTCCAACCTGCATGCAATTAAGGCAGAGCTGCATATGGCGGGCGGTAGGTAGCTGCTGGTGGTAGCGATCTCAGATGCTGGTCTCATGACCCTCCCAAAACATCCATGAGGGGATATAGACAGTCAACAAGCCCAGCTGGGATAATCAGGGGGCACTGCTGAACTCCCCAAGTTTACAGTTGCTTGATTCAGAGGACAGTCCCTCACAAGAGACCACTAAACAACAGTAACCCCAGCTCTAGAAACTTCTATCCTCTCCTCTGTTGTTCGTTCTGTCATTTGCTCTGTGCTGGGTACTCAGTGTGCTTGAGGAATTCTGCAGTCTTATGTTCTGTGTCTGGCTTCTGCCACTGTCCAGCTGTGTTGGATCAAAATGCCATTCCGTTTGTGGCTGGGTAAAGATGCTAGAACATCAGTGTTCTGGTGTCGAAGCTCGCTGCTCTTCGTTAGATTCGTGCCTTGGAGCAGAACGGCTGCTCGCGTGGGGATTTACTAGTCAGTTTCCCTCAGCCACAATCCCTCCCATCAGCGGGAGACACAGGTGCATGGGGAGCCCCCACAGATGGATGGGGACGCCGGCTTCTTCCTCACCTTTCTCTATACCCTCCCCACAAGAGTGAGGTCCGGTCTATACAGAGGATTCTATCTGGCAGGCCACCTCCTCTGCCACTGATCCCTCAGTTCTGGTGAGGCTCCCTCTGGCAGGAAGGAGGGCAGCTTGCTCTAGCCCACATAGCCCAGCCAGAGGCCCCTCCTCAACAGTCATACCCTCCCTTCCATCCCAGAACTCCCTGGGCTCAGGATAATTGCTAAGAGGGTCCTGCCCACAGTGACAGCAGAAAATAGCCCCTGAGTGGCCCTGGAACAGGTGTCCAGCCTGGTTTCCCCTCCTCTACCATGAGCATAGAAAACTGGGCAGAGCAGAGAGGCCGGGGTAACTGGCAGTGTAAACACACATCTGTTTATAATTTTTAGCACACCACAAAAACAGTCTCTGTGGAACCAATCGAGGGGGTCAGCTGGTTGGTAGGGAAGTTACACAACTTGCTTTTTAAAAATTACTCTGCGGATGGAACTCATGGAAGAACTTGCAGAGACAGTTTCTCTCCACCTCATAGGGTTTCAGGGATCAAGCTCAGGTTTCGTGACAAGGGCCTTTGCCTGCTGAGCCGTCTTGCCAGCCCTACATAACTTTCTTAAGAAATCAAAATGCAGCAAGGCATGGTGTTTCACACCTTTAATCCCAGAACTCAAGAGGAAGAGGCAGGCAGATCTCTGAGTTCAAGGCCAGCCTGGTCTACAGAGTGAGTTCTAGGACATCCAGGGCTACACAGAGAAACCCTGTATTGAAACACCTTTTATTTAAAAAAAAGGGGGGGAAAATGAATCAAATGCTTCAAAAATCATTCTGACCACACACATTTATTAGGGAAACATAATGGGAATTGGTCTGGGAGCCAGGAGCAGTGAGATGCCTCTTACTGTGCTCTACAGGAGCTGTGGCCCTGCCCGGGGTAGAAGAGGTTAGTTACCCTTGTCACCTTCAGCTATGTAGCTGAACATTCTAGAAAGGCTCTGTTGGAGAAGCTGGAAGGACTCATTTCTCGCCTAGTCTCACCAACTCATTCTAAAAGCGCCATTCGCTGCCTCCCTTTGTCAGCCTAACAAACCCGGACAAGAGAGCATCTGTGTTGGGTATGACACCATCTGAGAATCCCAGCCCTCCAGAAGCCGAACCAAGGAACACTATCTTCAGAAGACTGTCATGAATTCAGGGACAGCCTAGGCTCTATGGTAAGACCTAGGCCAGGCTGGACGCTGTCTCAAAAGAACAGAAAGAGAAAAACTGTAGGAAGCCTGTAGGTCCTTGTGCTCAAAGAGAAGCACCAGAGCACCAGAGAAACCAGGAAACTTAAACACGCGGGGTGGTCTCCTCAAAGAGATGTACAACCTGTTTTCCACCCAGATGGCTGAGAACGGAAGTGGCTGACAGCCTGGTGACTTCTGTGCTATTGGTCAGGCCAGGCTACACCGCAGACTGTTTATCTCCACCAGTCAAATCCAGAGCACTGTTTACCTTCAGCCTGTTTCCTCAGTTAATCTATGGAGGTTATCTCTGTGGAAGTCGTCACTTGTACTTTACAAAGAAGTTTGATAGAACCACACCTTGAGCTTTGTTGTGAACACAGGATTGAGTTTATCACTGGGAAACTCTTTTCCAAATTGTGCTGTGCTTAAATATGCCTGAAATAAGTGATCCGGTGTTAGAGTCTCCAAGTTTTACCAACACCAGCCACTGTGGTCTGGTGAACCACACTTCCCTCTCGCCTCAGGTCATAGGGCTTTGTGACAAGGGTCTTTATCTGCTGAGCCATTTTGTTAGCCCTACATAACTTTCTTAAGAAATCAAAATGCAGCAAGGCACAGTGGGGCACGCCTTTAATCCCAGAACTTGAAAGGCAGAGGCAGGCAGAGCTCTGTGAGTTTGAGGCCAGCCTGGTCAACAGAGCTAGTTCCAGGACAGCCAGGGCTACATGGAGAAACTCTTGTCACAAAAAAACAAACAAATAAACAGAAAGTATATATACCACCAGGCACTGGAGAGATGGCTCAGCGGTTAAGAGCACTGGCTGCTCTTCCAGAGAACATGGGTTCAATTCTAGGCACCCACATGGCAGCTAACAACTGTCTGTAACTCCAAGATCTGACACCCTCAGACAAACAGAAAGACATACAAGCAAAACACTGGTATGTATAGAATAAAATAAAAATAAAAAAGACCAAGCAACATTTATCTAGGAACGCAACAATGATCAACACTGAAAACTCTGTTCCATTATCATGTTCCAATATCACTGCATTAAAAGAAACCGGGTATGATGGCTCACACCTGTTAATTCCAGCATTTGGAAAATAGAGGCAGGAGGAGGTTCAGGAATTCAAGGCCAGCCTCAACTCCACAGCCTGAGACCTTGTCTCAAAAGAAAGAAAGAGAAGGAAAAGTGGGGAGAGGGAGAAAGAAAGAAGGAAAAAAATATGAACTTGAAAAAAATAACTTGCAGGGAAGGCTGGTATACACCTTCATCTCAGCACTAGGAAGCTGGGGTAGGAAGAATGTGGGCTCAAGGACAGCCCGGACTACTACCATCTGGGCTATGCAGAAAGACTCTCTCAAAACACAAAAACAAAATGAAAACCTAAGGGTCTGGGGACTTAGCTCAGTGCCGGAGTGCTTGCCTAGGATGTATGATGCCCTGGGTTCAACACCCAGAACATGGGGACAAAAAGGATGAATCAGGAAAAGATTGGCCTGGCTAGCTCCCTACCTGCCTGCCTGCCAATCATCCACCTATCCAGGAAACAGGTGGCATTACCATGTCCAGCTTTAAGAAAAGCAGCGGAAACTGGGTAACTCCCTAAGAGTCGGTCCAAATGGCAGCTAAATAAACAAATGAGAGAATGTTCCAGCCTTGACAGAAAATTACAGTAAGGTAAAATAAAGGCCCTTGGTTTTGCTTTTTTGTTGTTATTGTTTTCCTTATCAGACTGACAAAAATAAAAGACTATGGCCTCGATGCCCATCTGGGAAAGGGGAAACAGTGCTTCCTAAGCCGGCTGGTGTTTGGCGGGCCTGCGGGTGGGGAGAGACAGGATTGGGAGGAGCGGGGGAGCGAGATGAGACTACTCCACCGATCTCAGAGCGAGCATGATGTCACTTCCAGGTAGATGGGTGGCTAGGCCAGCCCAGACGAATTCCTTGTGGTGATGTGGGAGGAGGCGAGACTCTACTGAGAGGCTGTGTAAAGACACTTCAAAGGCCAGTGTCATCATTGCGGCTCCAGAGGAAAGCACTTTGGGCGTGGAGGGGACCACTTGAAAATGCGCAGGGCTTCAACCAGCATCGGGTCAGAACCTCGAGAGCCTAATGGAGGCTTTTCTAAGTCAGTTGTTCCCCTCAGTTCTGATCCCGAGTCACCCCAGCTTGCCACAGGGCTTAAGAGCTAGCTCCCTTTCTTTCCTTCTGTAGGGCAAGGTCTCACTATACACACGGAACTTTTGATCTTCCTGTCTCTGCTTCTAGAGTTCTGGCATTTCCGGCACGTGGAGTTTTATTTGGTGGCACGGATTCCCACACGCTAGGCAAGCACAGCACCCAGTGAGCCACATCCCCAGTCCCTGGCAGGAACATGTTTAAGAGACGTTAACAGACAGTGGTAGCCAAGGCAGGGACCAGCACTCACTGTCGCTGGAGATTGCTCCCAGGTCATCGCGAAAGGGGGACAGTTCAAAGGTGGGTATGGAAACCCCTCAAAGTGGGCATCCCCTTATCTGATAAATAGCCAGAGACTGGCACTGCTGTCTTCAAACTCAGGGTTTGTCAACCTGGTTGTCAACCCAGACTGCTAAAGACTCCACAGTGTCCCCTCCATAGGATAACAATTCCCAGCTCTTGGGCAGTCCTCATTTAAGATTTCAGGGAGGAGTGGAGCCCACAAGCTCTAGCTGGGAACTAGTACTGACTGCACCTGTAACACATGAAGTTGGACACCCACCAAGTGGTCACTTTTACTAAGCAGAGACAGAGAAGGGCCACCCTAGACAGCAAGAGCACAGAGGAGATGCTAAAACAGAAGGCTGGGAGGGTCACAACTGGTTCTCAACATTAGCCATCCTGGACCATTGTGATGGCTCAGGTTACACCTTAACGGGTTGCTAAGCCCCACCCCTCTTTCCTCTGACTTTTATGTTTATGTGTGTGTACGCAAGTATGCATGAGCCAACTGATGAGCAGAAAGAATATTGGTCCATATCATTGGCCTCCAGGAAGCCTTAAACTAAAACCACCTGATTGTAAGTGTCCATCATAAAGGGCTGCTGGCTGTTGATATTCCCTCATAGAANGGGGGGAGGCTAACTGGACCTTCACCTGAGGTTCCAGCTGTTCCTCGCAACCATTTTGTAGGCAGTTCTACCACAGCCACATGTGTTCTCGGGGCTTGGGAGGTGCTGGAGTATACAGGTCCAGGGAGGTGAACACAAGCAAGGGCTTCATCTAAGAGGCTGTAGGGAAGCCAACATCTATGCTGGGGTGAGACTTTGCAGGGCAGCTGCTTTGGGTTCACCCTAGATCCTGCAGGCCACCCCTTCTCCTGTGCTCTATAATCAGATATGGTTTACATCTCTCCAGGGGAGGGAGTCTCACAAAACAGGGAAATGTCACCTAGCAGCTGTCAAGACAGCAACTGTCACAGAGACAAGAGATAACCTGGTGTGAAGGGTGTGGAGAAAGGAACACATGGGTGATAACAGAAAATTAACACAGCTTCACAGAATCCGATATAGGGGCTGCCTCAGAAAACCCAAACCCAGTGATTCTATGTACGTATCATTTTTCTAGTGATTCTATGTATGCATTATTTTTCTAGTGATTCTATGTATGCATTATTTTTCTCCTTGTGACAAAATACTTGACATGAAGCAACTTAAAGAGGGTTGTTTAGGCTCACGGTTTAAGAGAGATATAGCCCATCACAGTTACCAGTGGAGCAGTAGAAACTACTCACTCGAAGTTAAGAGCCAGGAAGCTGAGAATGGACAAGAAGCAGGGCCAGGCTACCAAAACCTCAAGGCCTGCTCCCAATAGGACGCTCCCTCCAGCGGTGTACTTCCTCCCGTGGTACATTTCCCAGTGGTGCACTTCCCAGTAGGACACTTCCTGCAATGGTACACTTCCTCTAGTGGTGCACTTCCTCCAGCGGTGCACTTCCTCCAGTGGTGCACTTCCTGCAGTGGTGCACTTCCTCCAGTGGTGTGCTTCTTCCAGTAGGACACTTCCTGCAATGGTGCACTTCCTCCAGTGGTGTACTTCTTCCAGTAGGACACTTCCTGCAATGGTGCACTTCCTGCAGTGGTGCACTTCTTCCAGTAGGACACTTCCTGCAATGGTGCACTTCCTGCCGTGGTGTACTTCTTCCAGTAGGACACTTCCTGCAATGGTGCACTTCCTCCAGTGGTGTACTTCTTCCAGTAGGACACTTCCTGCAATGGTGCACTTCCTCCAGTGAGGCTCCATTGTCCAAAGTTCTGTGAACTTCAGACTCAGTGCCACCGGCTGGAAACTGTGTTCAAACACATGGGCCTATGGGGGATTCTGACATTCAAACCAAAATGGCATAAATGAAAAGGACAGGAGAACAGTGCTTGGAGGGGCTGGGCAGGGCCCCTGGGTATCTGCAGAGGAAGTGGGGACTGAGGTCTGTCCTCCTTGACAGGCCCCAACCTCTGAGCAATTTTCTTTTTTAAAGTCTGTAGTGAAACCTCCAGCTCTACTTCATCATAAAGCTAGTCCTGGCGTCCAGTGTGTACAGATGCTGTGTTGGTTAATTTCATGCCAATTTGACACAAGCTAGGGTCGCTTGGGAAGAGGGAAGCCTAAGTGAGGAAGTGCCCCACACTGGCCTGAGGGCAAGCCTGTGGTGCACTGTCTTGATTGATGGTTGATGGTATTGTTCAAGAAGGAATCAGCATGACCATCTAGGACATCCAGGATGGTAAGGTGTGACTGATGAGACGGAGGAAGTGGCATCTGTCACACCCACAGCCTCTAAACATCAGGAGTGCCAGTAACAAGGGCTTTCACCCTGCATCCACCCTTGCCCTGGAGGAACAGGGGACACACTTATCCTCAGGGCTTCCATTATGTCTGCCTCACAGTAAAGATCAATCAGCGTAACACGTTCCATGTTTATACTGTTTTTAATGCTCCAAAGCTCTGTACAAAAAAACACAAAAAACATAAAGTATTCCTCACAACATCCCTGTGAGGTAGGTAGGCAAGTATTATTCTCCCATTTTACAGATGGGGAAACTGAGGCAGAGAGGTACAGTGATCCTCCAGTGGTCCCAGCATATCTCCCAGTCAGTGCCAAGCATGAGAGTGTGAAGGGGTCCTCTCTGGCCTCTGACTCCGTGGCTACTTCTCTGAAAATAACTGACACGCAGAAAACAGACACCAGCAAACCTGAGAGGCCGTGAACAGACATACAACAGCTTGCAAAAGAAGTCGGCTAAGAGGGTCACTACCTCCTCTGGCTGGAAACAACTTTGGCCTCTTTGACTATCACAGCTAACAGGTGACAGGTCCTTCCATCTTCCTGCTGAAGGGCAGGAGCCCGGGGACTGATCCTTGTCCCCAGAGAGTCAGACAGGTAACCAGGCTCCCAGGTGTGCAACCGCTAGATGCGGCAAACTGTAGTCCCAGCCAAGACTCACCAAACACAGCCCTCCATGTGCACCTTCTTCCTGTGTGAACAATACTGGTCATAACTCAGCCGTGTCCGAGGAAGCAGCTCGGGGATCCTGGCAAGGGTGGGCCTGGAATCTGAGGCCCGACAAGCCATGGCCCTGTCCCACCCTCCACTGTCCACAAGTCTCTCCCAAGAGTCAGCCTTGATCCTGCCAACAGGTTTCTGACACACAGATCTCTCCTTACTCCCTCACTGGCCTCCACAGGCTCTTTCCCCACACTGGGAAGATCTCCCTGATGTTTCCAACTCCCTGGGAACTTCTACCTTTGCCAGCCTAGGGAAGGAAGGGGGGAAAGGAAGGCAAGAGAGATGGAGCCATCCTCCTTGTCTTCCGGGCTGGCAATACTGATGAGCCAGGAGGAGCTGGGCAGAGCTGCCTTTAACATGGACCTGCCCAGTTCGCCATCCCCCTCGCCTACCTCAGGCAGCTGCTTAGGCTGAAAGATTGAGAAGCAAGAGCAAGCCAGCCGGGGGAAGGAAGTGAAAAAGCAAACATGGCCAGCCTGCTGCCCACCTAGGCAGTCTGATGACCAACTGTGAGAAGAAGACAGCGGTGGTGACTGGCTGCGTGGGGAGCGAGCTCCCTGCTGGTCTGTGAGGTACACATGCTGGGTCTCGCCAGAGGCCATTACACACCCCAAGGGTTTACAGAGAATGGCTGTGCCGCCTATACACCCAACAAAAACTTCCTTCTGAAGGCTCTCAGCCTCTTAATCTCTCCAGGAAGCTGGCAAGTGTTCATCTGAAGCAGTGAGAACCTCAGGCCCCCAGTCTGCCTGGCAAGGAGCAAGACAGTGACCTACAGGAAGGCCCCAGCATCACAGGGCTCTGGGTCTCGGCTCCACTCCTGCCAGCGGTGGCGGAGCCTCGACAGGGGCTGGTCCTCTGTGCTTTCCAGCTCGGGGAAGCCCAGCTGGTTGAGGATCTCGTAGATGCCAGCTTTGGTTGCCACCTGGAGAGGGCAGAGATGGGGCAGAACTTCAGGGGAGTGAGGTATCAACACGCCTACTTTCCTCACACCAGCCTCCCCTTGCTGAGCTCTGAGGCACCTGAGTCTGGGGCCCAGAGCTGCCCTCAGCCAGTTCAGCGGCTACCACAAGTTTGCACGTCCATCTCTAACCACCTTGTTAAGAGGATCACTGGCAGTCTTCTCTCTTGGGACTGCATGGAGCAGCCTGTGCAAGCCTGTGCATGCCTGGGAGACCTCGGCAGCACTGGCCTGGCCACTCCAGCAAACCATATCTGGTCAGGGCGGCTGCAGAAGCAGTGTGGATGCCAGAGCAGACAGCCGCCCTTCCCTTTGCCTGGGAGTTCAGCCCAGGCAGCTTGGCTTTCTCTGCGCTGAACACTCAACATAAAGGACTGACCCTTAGCCCCAGACTCCAACCATCTCCTACATCTTCTTGGGGACAACTCCACATGGAATAAAGAGATGATGCTCTTGCTGTCCCCAGGCACCCTCGCCCCATCTCTGTCCTTCCAGAAGAGGGCCTGAAGTTGCCTGGGTCAGAGTCACACTCCTGCCTAAACCACCAGCAGCTCTCCCTCGACATCCTTCCGCATCGAGTCCTAGAAGTGGGCCCCGGCCCTCGGTTTCCCTGTCCAAGCAGAACTCAAACAGAAAGTGTCCTTATCCCCAGGCTGGGGATGTAGCTGACAGTAGAGTGCTTGCTTGGCAAGCATAGCCCTTGGATTTGAGCCCCAGCAATACATAAACCAACCTGGCATGGTGGTAAAGCCCTGTAATTCCAGGAAGGTGGAGGCAGCAAGATCAGAAGTTCAAGGTCATCCTCAGTCACACAGTGAGTTTAGGGCCAGCCTGGGCTACATGAGACTCCCCCACCTACATTCCACCCCAGGACTCAAAGAGGGAAGCCAAGCTTGGGCCTGCTCACCAAGGTGGTCTCAACATGGCCTTCATCATCTTCTGACTCAACACTCACCCTCAAGTGCAGAGATTCATTTGCATGCCTCCCACAGGGACACCTGAGACCAGCCCCAAGACCTGGCTATTCCCTGTGGTTCTGAACACGCTTCCATCCCGTCCTGAGCTCCTGCACCCGTCCTGTACCCACTCTGACTGAGTTCCTAGTTCCTGCCCTCCACCCACTCGCATCCTGGGAGCTAACTGTGAACTCGAATTCAGATTAGGATGCGGCTGCTGGATGGTGAGGTGAACAGGGCCAGCTTCCTGGCTGAGGGGTAATTACAGGCTGCTCTCCTCTCTCTCTCGGTCAGCAGGTGCCAGGTAGGATTGGAAGTCAAAGCAAAGAGGGATCACAGGGGCCCCAGGAAGGAAGCGCCAATGACCAGTTCCCATGACAACCATAAAGAAGTCTCTGAACCTCTGCAAGACCCCTCTGACCTGAAGAACACTGGATCTTGCCAGGTCTGGAAGAAACACTACACACACGTATGTCACGGAGTTCCTACCACCTTCCCTGATGATGCCAACACTATTGTCACTATATTTTTTGTTTTTGTTTGTTTTTGTTTTTTGAGCCAGGGTTTCTCTGTGGCTTTGGAGCCTGTCTTGGAACTAGCTCTTGTAGACCAG
>LOJH01011762.1:0-29462 GCA_001685095.1 Ellobius talpinus
TTTGAGGCCAGCCTGGTCTACAAAGTGAGTTCCAGGACAGGCTCCAAAGCTACATAACCAAACCACCCCCTCAAAAAAATGTTCTGTGGGAGAGACAAAGGTAAGGTTTAAAATGCATTTTCTTTTTGATTGTTTGTGTGCACAAGTGTCTGTGAGAGGCTATGTGGACACCACCAGCCTTGCCTCCTCGGGCTGGAATTACAGGGGGTGTAAACATCCTGACGTGGGTGCTGAGAACTGAACTGGGGTTCTCTAGAAGAGCAGAGAGTGCTCCTAACTGTTCAGCCATCTCTCCCACTCCTTTCAAAGAATGGCTTGGTGCACCCTTGATATGTCTATGGACTTGGAGCGGCTGTCTTTCCAGATGCTAAGAAGGCAACCACTCACCTCTGTGCATGCTGAGGACCACTCGATAACGGTTGCATAGACTCATGGAGAAGGTTCTGGCAGGGAATGAGCAGTTGACTGGGGTGTTTTGGGGCTTCTAAACCAAGATGTTGTGGAGGCATGTGACAGATGGCTACAGCAGCAGCCAGAGATGACAGGTAGTGGGTAGGTGCTCAGTTTCCTCGCAGGGCACAAACAGGATTCCGTGTGGTTTTTCCTGTCAGTTTAGGAAAATGAGATCTGTACCATATCTGTTTATCATTTTCTCTGTTAAAGATGTAGATCTCCAGTGTTCATGGACACCTCCAGCCCCCTTAAGCCGATGGCTACTTAAATCCATGAGAAGCTGAAGTCCAGGTCTTCTGCTCTGCTGGTCAGGCTACAGCAATTATCTCCACTGTTACAGGAATTTCTGCCCAGTGCTGGTTAACAGTGAGGTTGGCTGCCTGGTGACAGACAGGAGCATATTCATGAAGGGAAGGCTGAGCTCCCTCTTGGAAGTCAGGGGTGGCCAGGTGGAAGAGCTTCCCGAGGGTGATTGCTGTCTGTAGATGCCTCCCCAGGCCACCATTTTCTTCATTTGGAAGGCAGATCAGCACGGTATCTGATGTGCTAGGCTCTTATCAAAAGGTCCCTTCTGTTTCTAGGGATACTCAGCTCACGGATTCTCCCATGGCAGCTGCTAGAGACGAATAAACAGAAGGGTTGGGTAGAATTGGCACGGAGGCCCTCCTAAGCAACGTTGACAAAGCCAGCTTGGCCACCCCACCTTGGTCAGTCTCACTATTGAACCAGCTTTGGTCATCCAGAGTTGGGGGCTAGCCCAGTTCCTCTCTGCATTGTTTGAGCTTGTTCACACCCCCCCCCAGTGTCATTCTAACTGCGATGTCCTTTGAAAGTGTTCTGTAAGCTGCCAAGTTCCTCTTGCTAACCGCTCATCCCCAGGTCTTTGCAGATGACCCCTGAAACGAGACACTCTTTACACACTTTCTCTCCCTGTGCTCACCAGCCTCCCCGGCTCTTCACACATTCTCCCTGTGCTAACCAGTCTCCCTGGCTCTTTACACATTCTCCCTGTGCTAACCAGTCTCCCCGGCTCTTCACACATTCTCCCTCTGCTAACCAGTCTCCCTGGCTCTTCACACATTCTCCCTGTGCTAACCAGTCTCCCCGGCTCTTCACACATTCTCCCTCTGCCAACCAGTCTCCCCGGGCTCTTCACACATTTTTCCCTGTGCTAACCAGTCTCCCTGGCTCTCGTTTGCTGCAGGCACCGCATGACAGGCCTTTGGGGCTGTGGTGCTCTTTCTCTGTTTCTTCCCCCTTTTCCTGCATCATCCCAGAGCAGACCCAGGATGACAAGGATGGTAGACAGCTTGTTTTACAGGCTTGCTTTGCCAGGAGCAAGCGAGGAAAGAGGTATCTCCTGCTTGGCTGCTGCTGTTCCTCTACCGTTAGGGCAGCCTTGGATCCTGTGGCTCAGGAATGGGGGCAGGAAGGCAGGTGAGAGGTAAGCCTCTTCCTTCCTGAAAGGCTTTGGAACTGTGGTTCCTGCTATCCAGTCTCCTCCATCTGGGGGCTTTGTGGAAGGGGTACTTCTCTGGTAAGGTCTGTTTCCCTGGGAATGCCCCTCCTCCCTTGAATATCTCTGATACTGTTTCCCTGGGTAAGCCCCCAGCCCCCAGCCCCAAGTAGCTCTGATATTATTTTCATTGCTCATTCTGGAGATGCAGGGGAAAGTTGAAAAATTTAAAGACAGACATACTAGGAATGCCTTTTTGTAGAACTATGGGGAATTATGGGCACTGGAGAATTAAGGGGAGACAGTCCAGGGCTGTGCTGTTTCGGAATACATAAATAGATTTACACATGACCCTTGGAAGTATACAGCAGAAAGCTAAGAATATGTCTGAATGCTCTACTCTAAAATACATATTTTCTTAGTTCTGAGTTAAAAAATGAGATTTCCCAAAATTGTGACGTCTCTTACATTTTTCTCCAAAGTAAATTCTAGGAGTTTGGAGGGGGGAAAATGGTATAAATACACATATTTATATTCTGGTGCCATTTCCTCAGTGACTTACATCATTTTATTAGTTCAGGAGCACAAAACAAGGATTTTATTAAGGCCGGTTATAAAATGAACAGGTTTTGCAGTGCTGAGGTGGTTGGTGTGTGTACGCACACCCACTCGTGGTTGTGGGTGTCAGAGGGCAAGGCTGAGTCTCCCTCCATTGCCCTCCACCCGTTTTCAGTCTCTCACCAACTGTGGATGGACCGGAATAGCTGGCCAATGGGCTCTCCTCCTTCCCAGCAGGGATCGCAGGCCCTCTCCCCTGGGGTCACATTTTATGTGTATAGTGGGGACGTGAGCTCTGGTCCTTCTGTGTGACAAGCACCTTACTGACTGAGCCCTCTCTGCAATCCAAGGTTAGTGGGTTTTTTGTTGCAAGGCAATAATTACAAATATGTTCTTGGAGTCTGCTTGGAGTATCTTCAGCTTTATTTTATGGAGGAGGCATCAGCTGGGTAGCACTGAGGTGATTTCTGATTTCCTGTTTTTAGACAAATTAAGCAAAAATATTACAGAAGTTGGAATGTGAAATGTCCCCTCAGGGGTTTTTGAGACTTGGTCCTGAGCTGGTGTAGATGTTTTGAAAGGGCCTGGAACATGAAAGGGCTGGGAACACTTAGGAGGTGGAGCCTCCCTAGAGGAAGCAAATTCCTGGAAGTGGGCCTTGAGTTGTCATAGCCCTGGAAGTGGGCCTTGAGGTGTCATAGCCCCGGAAGTGGGCCTTGAGGTGTCATAGCCCTGGAAGTGGGCCTTAAGGTGTCATAGTACTGGAAGTGGACCTTGAGTTCTCATAGCCCTGGAAGTGGGCCTTGAGGTGTCATAGCCCCGGAAGTGGGCCTTGAGGTGTCATAGCCCCGGAAGTGGGCCTTGAGGTGTCATAGCCCTGGAAGTGGGCCTTAAGGTGTCATAGTACTGGAAGTGGACCTTGAGTTCTCATAGCCCTGGAAGTGGGCCTTGAGGTGTCATAGCCCCGGAAGTGGGCCTTGAGATGTCATAGTCCTGGAAGTGGGCCTTGAGATGTCATAGCCCTGGAAGTGGGCCTTGAGGTGTCAGCCCTGGAAGTGGGCCTTGAGATGTCATAGTCCTGGAAGTGGGCCTTGAGATGTCATAGTCCTGGAAGTGAGCTTTGAGGTGTCTATTGAATGCGTGCATAGACTGTTAACACAGCAAATCTGAGGTAGAGACTCAAGAGGACAGCTTGCCTAGGAGGGCACTGAGACGATTTCTGTGAACTACCAACATGACACAACCTAGAATCACAATGAAGAATTATCGGGACAAGGTTGCCTGTGGGACACTGTCTTGGTTGTTGACTGACACAGCCCACTGTGGGTGGCCCCATCCCTTAGGCCTGGTCCTGCCCTGTTTAAGAGTAAAGAAAGCTAAGTGAGCTGCCAGCAGACGGTACCGGTGTGTTTGTTGTCCCATGCTCTTGACTGTAGATATGGTGTGACCATCGGCCTTAGGGTTCTGCCGCTGTGACTTTTCTTCATTACAGGCTGTAACCAAGAACTGTAATCCAATAAATCCCTTCCTCCTCCAAGATGTTTGTTGTAGGGATAGTTTTATCATAGCAACAGAAACGAAACAAGAACAGGTACTACAGAAATAGTGTCTTCTCGATGTTTAAGGTCTGTCTGTACCAAATCCCAGATGAATACCAGCTATATATTCTCTGCCCCCATGGAACCTATATTTTTTATGTTTATATACTTTTGTGTGCATGTGTGTGCATGTATGTAGATTGACATTCACACATACATGTGTGTGTGCATGTGGAGACTGAAAGCCAACTGTCAGATGATGTCATTAATCATTCTCCGCTTTATTATTTATTTGTATTTTCTCTGCCACCAGGGATTGAACTGAGGACTTCATGCATGCTGGCCAAGTGTTCTGCCACTGAGCTATAGCTATAGCACCCAGTTTTCTCTATGTATGTTTTGAGACAAGGTCTCTCACTGAACCCGGAGCTATCAGAATAGTGTTAGGTTAGCGTCCTTGGCCAGAGCCCTTGGCTGCTTCCCGTAGCCTCTCCAGCACTGACAGTGTATGTGTGCACTACTGCACACATGTGCATGACTGCCTGGTACCTTCATGCTTGCATGGCAAGTATTTTACTAAGTAAGCCATCTCTGCAGCCCCTGGAACTTATTTTCTGACAGGAATTTAGTGTAGGAAGATACTAAAAAATAGAAAGAGCTGTCTCCCCAGCCCAGTTTTTGTAACTTGTTTCTCATTTTGGCTAGACCATTGCAGGACTTACTGTTGGGGGCTGAAAGTTAATTGTCACCAGTGTTGTGATTCTAGAAACTGTTTTCAGCATTACACACTTAGTTTCCCCTGTGTTGTCAGGGAAAGGTCCTGAGTCCCCTCTTCAGGGGTTGCAGAGAACAGATTTGCCCTTGGCCTTTCTCCCGGTAGGCCACTTGTGAACAGAAAAGTGTGAAGGTTCAGGAGAGGATTGTTCATTTTCTTCCAACACAGAAAGTAGATTCATGCCACCCCTCCTGGTGCCTTTGCTATCGCCAAGCTGTGAGGGGCTGTGAACATTAGAGCCTGGCATACTGGGTATGCCTCTGGATACCCCTGGGCTCTGGGCTTGTGTGACACAGTAGCCACATAATTTGGGGACTTGGAAGAGTCTTTGGAGAATGCCAGATATTCCTTTATTTTGGTCTTTGCCAACAGGACTACAGAGGCATGGTTTCAGGGAAATGGTCATGTAGCCTTCCATCCTAGTCCCAAGTGCTTGGAGAAGTGAAAGCAGTTTCAGTGTGGATTGTTAGGTAGCTGAAGACTCTGACCTCAGTGTGGCCCCAAAGCCTTGATCTGCTGGGCTTACAGACTTCACTAACTTATCGTCTTTGTATGAGTGCACGTGGGTGTGTATGCAGGTACGCATGCGTGCATGTGTGGTTGTGTATGTAGAGACCATGGGTTGACATAGAATGCTCTCATCAACAGCTCTCCATTGTACTTGTTGAGGCAGGGTCTCTCACTGAACCTGGGGGCATGGATTGTCAGGCTGTCTGTTCATCAGGAGCTCCAGGGATCTGCCTGCCTCTTCCCCAGTGCTGGGGTTTATATGGACCACCACATCCCGTTCTTCACCTGGAGGCTGGTATCCTAACTAAGGTCCTCACACGTGTGTGGCCGGCATTCACCTCACTGAACCTTCTCCCCAGCTCCCTGTGATCATCTTGTGAACATGAATTTTGCTGTTATTTCCCTATTTTCATAAAATAGATAACTTTGGCTGAGCACCCACTCTGCATGGGAACACTGCATAGCCGTGTCTCGGTTGGTGGACACACTGGCCTAAGTAGCAGCTCCGCCTCTGCTGCAAGGTAAAATCTTACATCTGATCCTCCTAGTCATAGCCAATGAAGGGACTATGATGCCAAGCAAATCTCCAAAACAAAGTCCAAGGCATGCGTGCTCTTGGCCGATTCCACCTGTCTTCATCTTTTCTGATGTGGCAGGGTCATTCTCGGTCCTCTTCAGTCACTCTGTCCTAGTGTCCTTCCCCTTGTCTGTCCTGGCTTCCTGTTGGATGAGTCACCACAGCGTCTTTTGCACTTCCCAAGATCCCAGTGTGTCATGGAGCCCCTCCTCCACCCTGTGAAGTCATCCTGGTTGGCTCACATTTCTGCCCCATGAGCCTTCCCACAGGGCTGTCCTGAATCACAGGGTTCCCCTCCTCTGACAGAGTTCAGCCGTCCTGTCTGCTGTCTGCCTTCCCCAGGGTTCACCTGGAGGTGCAAGGCCTCCCCCTTTGCCTGGGCTGGGAGGTAACTCATTTCTAATTAGAACCTGTTTTTAGCAAGCTCATCTTAAAATCCTCTTCTGTTTCACCTCTTGCAGACGTATCCCATAGTGTGTGATACAGAACAGTCTTTCTCCAGTTCTCTGTGGAAGCGGGGAGATTCCGGAGTCTAAGCATCCTGCCCTATTAATCTTGCCCATTTGTGCTTTTTTTCTGCATGTTGACATTTGTCCTGGTGCAGAAGCAAGGCTGTAGTGACGCTGCAGGGGTCAGCATGCCGCACTTGACTGTGCCAATGGTTGCACACACAATGGAAAATGAAATTTAAAGGCCTATTTCCATTAATAACAATCTAGTTGAAGCAATACAAATGATTGTTGTAGTCAGATCTCAAATTCGAGTACTATTTAGAGTCCCGCGTCCAGGGGAAACTGCCTCTGCTGGAAGTGGAGCAAAGAACCTATGCACCTGAGATGAGGGGCATTTATGAGCTGCTTTCAAAGGGAAAATTCTTTTTTTAAATCCAATATACATTTATTGTATGTGCATAAGTGTATGTCAGCCTGTATACCATGTGTGTGCAGTACCCACAGAAGCCCGAAGAGGGTGTTGAGTCATCTGGAGCTGGAATTGCAGACACTTGTGAACTGCCATGTGAGTGCTGAGAATTAAATCCAGGTCCTCTGCAAGAGCAGCACATGCTCTTAACCCCTGAGCCATCTCTCCAGCCCGGAAAGTTGCTCACAGTTGCAGGCTGCAGTAGTAACCTCCCAGTTCTCTGTGTTGTGAAAATAATGCCCTAGTACTAATAGAACACACCACAGATGCTCAGAGTAGGGTCTGCTGCTGCGGCTTCCCCTTCTCTCTGACCTCAGATAAGCTGCCCTGGAGACACTTCAGTGTGACTCAGTCCCACGCTCTGCACTTCCCTTTGTCATCAAGGCTCTGTATGACAGCCATCTGCCTGTGCATGGTGGTGACTCCTGTAGCTCCAAAGCCTCACGCTCCCTTGTCAGACACTGGTTCTCCAGTGATGTGGGCAGATGTCGGCAGCTGTGCACGTTGTTCTCTGGAAGCAGACCCTGGTATCTTCAGGGCACAGGCTGGCTTGCTTACTCCTTTGTTTACAGGTCCCATCGTGCTGTTCTTGAGCATGTGCAGCAGGCTGCTCACACTGCTGAGGACTCACAGACATTTCTAAGTAAACACAGCCAAGTTAAACTTTAGACAAGTGTAAAGATATTTGTCACACATTTCACTTTAGAGAGTCTAATTACAGGCAGCAGAGTATTGGTCTCATGTGTTTTCTGGAGCAGGCGGCTTGGTCCATGGAATGGGAGATCATTGTGTATGGGGCTGAGAATGTTGGAAGCTGCATTCATTACTTCCCACACTAAAGCCTGTGTTTTCAATCATGACTTTTTAGGGACAAAGAGTGGGAAAACCCTATTCCTTGTAAATTTCCTCTTAGGAAAGTATGTATTGTGAGCAGGTTGTATGTTATGCACAGGTGTGTTGTTCACAGGTATGTGTTTGTGCACAGATACGTTTTGAGCAGGTATGTTGTGTGCAGGTGTGTGTTGTGCACATGCGTGTTGTGAGCAGATGTATTGTGTGCAGGTCTGTGTTGTACACAGGTATGTGTTGTGTGTAAGTGTGTTGTGCACAGGTGTGTATTGTTTTCAGGTGTGTTGTGCAAGGGTCTATGTTGTGAGCAGGTGTGTTGTGTGTATGTGTGTGTTGTGTGGAGGTGTGTATTGTGTGCAGGTGTGTGTTGTGAGCAGGCGTGTTGTGAGCATGTGTGTTGTGTGCAGGTGTGTGTTGTGTGCATGTGTGTGTTGTGCGCAGGTATGTATTATTTGCAGGTGTATGTTGTGAGCAGGTGTGTTGTGTGCAGGTATGCTGTGTCCAGGTTTGTGTTGTGTCAGGTGTGTCAGATGAGGAAGTTGCCTTTACAAGTCTCATCTTGTTTCGGGTGCCTATCGTTATGAGTTGGCTCATCCCTTGTTTTCCAGTTGTGTTCTTGGGCTTTCCGGTTCCCTTTCAGCCCATGTGTCCAGGCATGCATCTCCTTGAGTGGGGTATTCCACACCTTAGGAAAGCCTGAACCAGGTACCAGGTTGTTGGGTTCAGCTGTGAGCATTTGGCACACTTGGCAAATTCCTTAGCCCTGCAGACGGTGAGGTAGAAGCTGCAGAGTTGGTTGTGGAGGGTTGAAAAGTCTTTTGTAAAGTTAGAGGAGGCTAGATGAGCTGGCAGTGAAGCAGTTGTAGGTGCATGGGAAGCTTTAGGTGATATGTAGCAGGAAGTTTGACATGTTGGTGACTTCTGGGAGTTGTCTTGCTGTCAGTGGCGTCTTTGAGGAATGGGCCTGTGGCCTGCCACCTCCAGAGCACCAGTATTAGCTGCAGAGGGGACAGAAAGCACCCCTGCATTTTAGGGAGCTGAGGGTGCAAGAAATTGTCTGGGACACTCTAAGGCTACTCATAGAGGGATCGGTAGTATTTTATTTCAGCTGTGTGGTGCTGAGAGTGTCCCAGAGAACCCTGCTTTATTCTCTGTGAGGTCAGAGAACATGCCTAACTGTGTGCTACTGACAGAAACCCACAAGCACACAGCCCATCTTCAAAGTCTTGACTATCTCACAAGGGCGATAGCAGCACCCACCTTAAACAACTCTATTGCCCAGTCCTGGGCTGTGGGGTTAAGTGGTAAGTTTTGTGTCCTCCAAGTCTAGACAGCTGTGGTGGCTGATGGAGTTGTGTGTGCAGGGGAGGGGAGTGGAGTGTGTGCAGGGGAGGGGAGGCACTCCAGAGGAAGTAAACCTAAGTAAAAGTTTACTGAGAATTTAAAGCAGTTGAAGGGAGTGTGTGAAGCCAGGGGTAGTACTGGGAAGATGAACGGGACATGTTCACAGGATGCGTGGATGCTGAGGGACAGCCAGAGGAGGAGCCTAATGATTGACAGCCCTGGAAACCAAACAAAGTCTGACCTCAGAGTGATCGACCAGAAGGTTATGTACAAAAGTAGTAATATATGGAAAGGAACTTAATAAGGACAGAGAAGTCTCAGTGTCCCCTCCTGCAGACAGGAGTTCCCTCCTGTACTTATGTCTCCTGGCCGCTCAGACCCAGATAATCACACAGAAACTATATTAATTACAATATTGTTTGGCCAATGACTCAGGCATATTCCTAACCAGCTTTTATATCTTAAATTAACCCACTTCTAATAATCTGTGTGATGCTACTAGGCTGTGGCTTACCCGTAAGATTCTGGCGCCTTTCTCCTTTGGCAGCTATATGGCATCTCTTTGACTCTGCCTACTCTCTCTATATCTCTGTTCAGATTTCCTGCCTGGCTTTACTCTGCTAAGCCATTGGCCAAAACAGTTTTATTCATCAACCAACAAAAGCAACACATATACAGAAGGTCATCCCACATCACTCTCCCCCTCCATATGTGTGTCTGTCTTTCTGTCTGTCTGAGTGTGTATGTGTGTCTGTGTATCTGTATGTGTGTGTGGCTGTGTGTGTGTGTCTGTGTGTGTATCTATATGTGTTTGTGTCTGTGTGTGTCTGGGTGTATTTGTATGTGTTTGTGTCTGTGTGTCTGTATGTGTGTGTGTCTGTGTGTCTGTCTGTGTGTGTGTCTGTGTCTGTGTGTGTGTCTGTATGTCTGTGTATGTGTGTGTGTGTCTGTGTGTCTGTATGTGTGTGTCTGTGTGTCTATATGTGTATATGTGTCTATGTGTGTGTGTCTGTGTGTCTGTGTTAGGTGACAGTAGTGTGACTAGTGCTCAAGGAGCCATCTGAGTCTGCTCAGTTGGCATGGTGATAGATGCTGGATCTACCTCTGAGGAGTCCATCATGGAACGGAGTTGAGATGCTGCTTACAGTCCCCTGTCCTGCTTCTTTCCCCCCTTAAGAAGATAGATAGTTTCATTTTAGTCCTAATTCATTTTTCTTCAACACTGAGATTCTTTATCATCTCTACTATTAATGAGAGAAAAAGTCTTGGTCAGGTCGCATTACCAGCAGTCCTGGAAGACAGGCACAAAGAAAGGGACTGTCTAGAACTGTGGAGGGACATATGTTTCCAGTGCCACCAAAGCAATCCAGAAGCACCTGAGCTCTGGAGGGTGTGGCGGCAGGATTCTGTGGCTTGTGGGTTTCGTTAGGCAAAGGAATGGCTCTTGGTGAAATGGGTCTTGTTGATGTGGGGAAGCATTAAACTCCACAGAACTTCAGAGCATCAGCCTTTGTTGAACACAGTAGATAAGACCCTTGCCTTTCTTCTGGTCGGGAGCACAGGGAGCTGCATGGGCCTCCCTAGACCCCCTCCCCAGAAACCCGGCGCCCCTTTCCAGTGCTTTGTTCCTGTCTCCAAAACCCTCAGCAGAGGGTCTGGGGTACAAGAAGGTAGGTAACTCTAAGTCACCCCCTTAGACCAGGGGCCTTGTCCTTCTGATGCCCTTCCACACAGCCACGTTGTGCACACACTGCTGAGCCAGCAGTCGTGAGAGGCCCTTGCTCTCCCTACTCTGGCAGGGTTGTTGGTCCCGGGGTCTGAGCCAGACCATACAGGGGCCTTCTGGGTGGTAGTGGCATCTGGAAGGCTTTTGTGGCTTCTTGCAGCTCCTGCTCCCCGTAAGGAAGTGCCAGCAAAGAAAACAGCATTCTGTTCAGGCTGTGCATCTGCTTCCAGGTTCTTGCTGCAAATATCCTTGGTCTGGCAGTTTGCTTAAGCAAACAGAATGGATTTTTTTGCTAGAGAAGTCCCCTGTGCAAGACAGTGAACTGAAATGGACAAGAAGGACAGGGATACATGTGATGGAACCCCAAGACCTTGTAGATATTTGCTGCCTGACTTTCCCCGGTGCTACGTTGACTGTGGTTTCTAGGGGGGTGTCAGTGCTTGGGCAACCCCATTTTCTCTTGCTGTTCATTTGCAGGGCCTGTTCTCTCATCTCTGGGCTCTCTTGCCTTTCGTCTGCACCCAGAATCCTGGCAACTGTGAGAATGTTAGTGAATGTATGAGCCCAAGTATATGTGAACAATGTCTTGAGTGACCCTAGACATTTAGTCACAGCTGGACACAACATCCTTGGGTGTGTGTGTGTGTATGCACTAGTTCTTTGGTTGACGACCACGCAGTAAAAGGCAGTGGGCGACGCCTGCACCACGGGATAGTTCGCTAGTCGGGCAAGGGGCTGGAGATTGAAACACATAGACAGAGACACCGGTCATCCTTGAAACAAGACTGTCCCTTTTATTGTGGTCCAGGGTAGCTTATATAGGGCTCTCCTTGACTAATGGCCACGCCCTAGCTCTCCGGACTTTTCACCTGCAAGCCCACCAGAAACCACTCCCCTGCCATCAGGAATTCATGAGGGTCTTGTGCTCAGAGCAGCTGCAAGCATAGGAAAACAAGTTGTTTACTCCAGCGGGCAAGGGATCACAGAAAATTCAGGGTCTGAGGGTCTGCAGTCCCCAACAGCAGTGTGTCTTTGGGGTCCTCTGAGCACAGGTTCCATTAAAGACTACTCTTCCATGGCTTGGCATGCCCTTTTACTTGGCTAGCCATGAAAAAGATGGAGAAAAGTGACCGGCATGAACACTGTTGTGGCTGAGATGGCTAAGTGCATGGTCCATTGCGAGAGCTATATAAAAAGCACACAATTCTCTCTCCCCTTATGTGTGTTCATATATACACAATTGCTTTTGTTGTATTCAAAGCTTGGCCTTTCAGTCACATGACTAGACAATAGCCGGTAAGGTTGTTACATGCTGCCCCACACCACTCCTGATCCAGCACAACTTTAAGGAACCACCACACTTTGATTGGAGCACACAAGCTCTAGACTCCAACCCCAACACAGGGTAGGTAAGCTTACAGGGTGGGGGCAGACAGTGAGTGGCTTTTTGTGGTTTATTTTTGTTCCTTGATTTTTGTTTCCTCTAGCTTTAGGACCCCAACATTCAATGCTTATTGGAGTCATTTTGAGAGCTTTATAAAAGACAGCCTGCCTTAGCCTGGTGATACAGCTGCAATCCCAGCTAATTTGGAAGTAGAGGCAGGGGGATTACATGTTCAAGGTTTCCTGCACTACAAAGTTGAGCTGAGTTTAAGACCAGCCTAGGCAGCTTAGCAAGACCTTATATCAAAATAAAAAAAAATGCTTTAAAAAGTGGGAGGATGCTTCCTGGCATGGTCAAGACATTAGGTTCAGTCCTCATCACTACACACATACACACACACACACACACAGAGACAGAGAGACAGAGAGACAGAGAGACAGAGAGAGTGAGCAGAATTTCCCAGGCCCTTTGAAAAGTACCCCAATTTTGCATATGCAGCCACACCTGCGCTTTGCTCCCCTCTAGTGTGGCATCCATCTGTAGATAGAAACTGGGTCATCATTTGACGTTAGAGGAAATCGTATAGAATCTCCAACTTTAGCCCCAGGATTTCAGATTTATAGATGTAAAAACTGGGGCCCAGGAAGGGACCTCACTTTTCTTCTCAGGGCAGTCTTTGCATGTTGCTGGAAGGAGATGCCTCAGGCATTAGGACTGTAGCTTTAAGTTGATCTTGGTACACTATATCTTTCCTGCTTAGTGTATAATCATCTCTAAGGTGAGAGTCCTAACTAGATTTATTTATTTTAAATTTACAAGTGAGTATTTTAGCTGTGGAAACCCTGATGTTATCTTTCTGGGTCAGACGTGCCTGTGATACGGTGCACACATGCACAAATGCTATTTTACTGGTGAGGTCCAATGGCTCGGGGAGAAGGCTGCATTTCTGATTTTGGCCCTTGATGTCATGAGTCACTAGTAGCTCTGGTTTTGTGCAAAACTTAGGAGAAATTTCAGATGCCTGGCTTAAAACCATTGCTGAAATTTTCTTTCCAAAATGGAATTTTCTTTTAGGCAAGCAGGAAGGGATTTTAATAAGAAATAACTAATAACATGAGTCTCCCAGAGGAAAATGGGGGAAATTGCAGAGCTTTAATCTTGGGGTCCACACAGAGGTATCAGAGCAGGAAGGGAAAGTGGCCTGATCTGCCAGAGTCTCACAACTGGTAAATGTGTTGTCAGTATCCCTGAAGTGGAATCTCAGGTTTGGTAGCTGTGGGTCCAAGTACAGCATTGAGTTTAACTGAACATATGCGTGTGTGTGCGTGCGTGTGTGCGTGCGTGCGTGCGTTTGTGTGTGTGTGTGTGTAACACATACAGGAGCTGAATGGTCATTGCTTGGCTGAGGCCCAGGTCCAAGCCCCTGGGTCTACTGAAACGTGTGACTCAGACTTTACAGGGAACCAAGGCACACTGTGTCTCAGTCTGGGACATTCTCTTGCTGACACATGGCCTGGCAGAGTGGCCATCTCTACTACCATGTATTTTTGGAGAGACAGCTGCTCTTCTCACCTTTCCTTTTCTGGAATGCTCCACTCCCTCTTTTCTGTCCTCTACCTTGGCCAGTTCAAAGCTCATGCCTCTACAGTTCCACAGAGGATGGTGGGCACTGCTCCTGGGTGACAGTTTCATGCCTTCACTCAGCAAGTCATGAGACCCGTGGGTCAGCCTGGTGAGTGGCCGGATTTGTGACAGTTGTGAGAAGCACCTTTGGAATTTTATGAATGAAACAGGCAGACTCACTGCCAGTTGCCATGTGGGGGACGTGAGTCACGCAGGAAGAAGGGGCACGTGGTTGGCACTAACACACACATCATTTTCTCTCTCTCAGCTCCTCCCCACGTCTGCTACAGCCCCAACAGCCCCGTGCAGATTCTAGAAGAGCCCGCCTACTTCTACCCAGACTTGCAGCTCTATTCTGGGAGGCATGAGGCATCTACTTTGACAGTGGAGGCAAGCGGAGGATTAAGGGGGAAAAACGGTAAGTCTTTAGCCGTCGGTTTGTTAGGAGCATGAGGGATCAGAGTTTCTCATTTTCAACTCTTCTGCAATAAGTAACCCCTGTGCCTGTGGCTTCAATTCCCACTACTTTTCAGTTTCCGCTTACATTGACTCGAGGCCAATGGCAATCTGAAAATATTAATGGAAAATGCTAGAAGTAAATAGTTCATAAGTCTAAAATACTGTTATGGCAGAATGTTGTCATAACGGATCAATTTTACTATTGGCTATCACTGATAATTTCTTGTTATGCATAATTTGTGTTAATTTTATACGCACACACACACACACACACACACACACTCCGGCATGTGACATTTCCTGAATTTGGCACCGTCCTTGGTTTCAGGATTCCCCTGAGGGTCTTGGAACATATCCTTGAAGGTGAAGGAGGGGCTACAGTCTTGCAGGCATTTCTTTATTCTCTAGCCTAAAGTCACCATACTGAACTGTCTCATGTAGATTTCATTCATGTTGTACCACAATGTTAATAAGGCCATTTGGGGCTTGAAGAATAGCTCAATTGGTCACTGCTTGTCACCCATGCATTAGGGTCTGAGTTGGATCCCAGAATGTAAAGAAGCTGGGCGTGGTGCATGCTTGTCAGCCCAGCTCTGGTGAGGTGGAGAGAGACAGGTCCCTGGGACTCACTGGCATAGTTATCGATCTCCAGGTCCCTGTGAGAGACTGTGTCAAAAGACCAAGGGGGCCATCTCCCCCACCACAAGGCTCAGAGGCTATGGTGGAAGAGAGGACTGACATAAGAGCTGGGTTATGGGAGGAGTGCCGGGAAAGGCTGTTTTCACGACACAGCTGTGGCATATTGAACTCACAGCAGCTGTGGGAGCTGCACAGGACCAATCCAGCTGAGCTGCACAGGACCAATCCAGCTGCATCAGCCAGGATCCCAGCTGGCAGCACTGAATCCAGTGGGTTACAAAAAGTTAGAAGAAAGAAAGAAAAGGAGAGGACGGTGGGGGCAGGCGTGAAGCGATGGGACCTGGGGGGGGAGTAGGTACGTTTGAGATACACCATTTACATGTATGGAATTTTCAGAGAATGAATAAAGGATGTTCTGTTAAGAAAAATAAGGAGGACAGCCCCTGAGAGCAACACGTGACGTTGCGGCCTCCATGCACACAGGTGCACTCAAATCTTCATACATAGGCTTCAGAATTGCATCATCTATACCCAGTTATTCTCTGCTTGAATTGTAAATGTTTTCTCCTGCCTGGTCTCAAATCCTTTGCCTCTTTTCCCCTCTTCTCTGCTTTCATTTTCTTGCTTTTGCAAATAAGTCAGAACTTCAAAATGAATTCAAAACCTTAGTAAATAAGAGACCCCCCCTTTTAAATAGCTTTCTAGGCTGTATCTCTGGGTGATGGAGAGAGGTGAGGCCATCTCAGAAAGGGTCACAGGGTCCCAACAAATGTGCCCCCTTTCCAATGGAGAAAGAAGTTAGTAGTTTTCCTGCCTATTGAGACCCCCTCCATTTATTATTCATCCACATAAATAAGTTTTTCTACTGGATTTGTATGTTTATCTTAGTTTTATCTAAACTTTTAAGTCTTGCGGATCTGTGACTTTGAGGATAAATGCTCATTCCCTTGTGCCCCTAACTCTAACACTTAACGGTGTCCTGGACAGGTGAAGGACACAGTCACTAGGACAATGAGACAGCCAGTGAAACCCACACGGCTGTCTTCCTTTGGGATGTCCGTTGTTACAGTTACTGTTGGGTTTCTTTGCCTGTGTCTCTGCGTAGCCTGGCTAGCCTGGAACTGATTGTATAGACCACACTGGTCTCCTTACAGGGAGGGAAACGGGCTAGGAGGCTTGGAGGCAGAGGTCAGAAGCAGGAGGCTTGGAGGGCTGTTTGGAATCTCCCAGCAGCTGATTAGCAGAGCCTGCACCTGCGTGGGGAGTGTGTGAAAGAGAGCTGGACATGGAGCAGGTTGGGACAGAAACTAGGGCTTGTTTCTTATTTCTTAGTTCATCCAGTGTGAGATTTTTTAATAATAATCAAGAAATTAACAAAACACAGGATACAGGAGCTGGGGCAGGAAAGGGAGGTGTGTTGGAAGTGGATGGCTATTAAGTGCCATTAGCTACCCTTGCAGAGGTGGGATCGTGACGCGGGAGCTGAAAACAAGAGTGGACATTTTGTTCACTGGAGGCAAAAAGAGACTCAGAAAGAGCTTGGGGGAAACATAGACTAGAAGAGGCAGGTAGTATAAATGGGGCCAGGAAGGAGGGTACTGGAGCAGTGGCCTGGATGCTAAATCAAAAGAACATTTTAAACAGAGGGAAAACAACCAGGCTGAATGTTCTAGAAAGGTTACATGTGTAGCTTGGAAGTCCAGAACTCGGAGCAGAGCGTGTATGGTGTGTCTGGAAGATGGGGGAGCCAATTGCGGGTTGCCTCCTGAGCCAGCCCTGAGAGAGGAAAGCAGCGAGGACCATCACAGCCATCTGGCAGAGGGCTGTAGGTGCTTTCTTTGTGATGAAGAGGTTTTTGTTTTTAGGATGGGAAGACTTAGGTCAGTTTCTGCCACAGTAGGACTGTTAGGAAGAGAAAGGAGATCCTATCACAGAGGAGGCAGAAAAGGGATTGGGGCAGAAGGTGGGGGGGGTGCGAGCAGAGTCTCAGGAAATCTGAGAAACACTCCCTAGATGCATTGCAGGGTAGAGGTGCTGGCACCTTCAGAACCGGGTCTTTAAATGACACTCTGGTTAGAATGTCAGTTGGTGTCTCCTAGAGACAGCCTGTTAGCTCCGTTCCTGTGTTTGTCTTTCAGCGGAGGACCCTCTCTCCAACTTCCACTCCCCGAACTTCCTGAGGCCCCCAGAGGTGGAGATGAGAGGTTCTGAGGATGTGGCTGCTGGAACAGTGTTACAGCGGCTGATCCAGGAGCAGCTGCGCTATGGCACCCCGACTGAGAACATGAACCTGCTGGCCATTCAGCACCAGGCCACGGGGAGTGCAGGGCCAGCCCACGCCACCAACAACTTTTCTTCCACGGAAACCCTCCCTCAAGAAGACCCACAAATGGTCTTCCAGTCAGCCCGCCAGGAGCCGCAGGGTCAAGAGCACCAGGGGGACAATACGGTGATGGAGAAGCAGGTCCGCTCCACTCAGCCTCAGCAGAATGATGAGGAGTTGCCCACATACGAGGAAGCCAAGGCCCAGTCTCAGTTCTTCAGGGGACAGCAGCAGCAGCAGCAGCAGCAGCAGCAGCAGCAGCAGCAGCAGCAGCAGCAGCAGCAAGCGCAGGGGCCCCTCGGCCACACTTACTACATGGCCGGAGGTACCAGTCAGAAGTCCCGCACAGAGGGGAGGCCCACAGTGAACCGGGCCAACAGTGGACAGGCACACAAGGATGAGGCCCTGAAAGAACTAAAGCAGGGCCACGTCCGATCCCTCAGCGAGCGGATCATGCAGCTGTCACTGGAGAGGAATGGAGCTAAGCAGCACCTCCCGAGCTCAGGAAACGGAAAGGCCTTCAAAGCTGGAGGAGGGCCGTCCCCAGCCCAGCCTGCCTGTAAAGCGCTGGACCCTCGTGGTCCTCCACCCGAATACCCCTTCAAGACAAAGCCAATGATGTCCCCAGTCAGCAAGAACCAAGATCACGGACTTTACTACAGTGACCAGCACCCTGGAGTGCTCCATGAGATGGTCAAACCTTACCCTGCACCTCAGCCCGCGAGAACAGAAGTGGCCGTCCTGAGGTATCAGCCACCACCAGAGTACGGGGTCACCAGGTAACTATCAAATCTCAGCTTTGCAAAGCTCAGCCATGTGTTTGTCGTTTAGTCTTTGTGAGGCATCTTAGCTTTTTATCAAAACTTTGCTTGTCCATAGTATTTAATAAACCATTTGAGGGCTCGGATACTTGGAAGGCGGAAACTAGGAACGTCTTCCGTTCTTAGCAGTGGGCAGCTGGGGATGAGTGAGAGTCTTGATTCTTGAGAAGTGTTATTACTGTGTGTGTACATGTGTGTGTGTACATGTGTGTGTACATTTGTGTGTATGTGGTTATAGAGGGCTTTTATTCTGGTACCATCCACTTTTTGGCTGTATTTTAGACAGGGTCTACCCAGAATTCCCCAGTTAGGCTAGGCTGGCTCGCCAGGGAGTCCAGGATCTACTGTCTCTGCCGTGGGTTCTGGGTCCTGAACGGGTGTCCCTATGTTTGTAAAACAAGCACTGGACTGTCTGAGTCATCTCTCCAGTCATGAAATTGTTCTTTAGTTTTTTCTGTTATATTAATAGACCCATCCCCCATTCCCTTCCTACCTCTCTTTCCCTTCCTTTGTTTATTCAGTCAAGGTCTTCATCAATACTCACACACACCACACACCACACATACTCACGCACACCACACACACATCACACACCACACACACCACACACACTCATACACACAACACACACTCACACACACATCACACACACACCACACACAACACACACACACACCATACACACCACACACACACCACACACACTCACACACACCACACACATCATACACACCACACACACCACATATACACACAACACACACTCACACACACATCACACACAACACACACTCACACACACAACACACAACACACATCATACACACCACATATACTCACACACACTCACACACCACATACTCATACACACTCACACACTTACATACCTCACACACCACATACTCACACACCCCACACACACCTCACACACCACATATTCACACACACCACACACTCACACACCACATACACTCACACACACCTCACACACCACATATTTACACACACCACACACTCACACACCACATACACTCACACACCACACACACTCACACACCACGCAGGAGAAAGCAGACTCTGGATGGAGGCATTAGCCAGACCGTGGGGTCCTTTAGTCCCTCCTCCTCACTCAGTAGACGTGAAGCTGGGCGCAGAGGTCTGCAGGTGTCCAGAACATGCAGCTGAAGGGGCAGGGCACAGCTGCCTGCATCCAGCTTCTTGCTCTTTCATTGTGTTTCATCTTCCTGCCTTTTAGTGTGAGCGTGCCTTCAGATTGCTAGTCAGGCTCAGCAGTTCTTCCTGTGCGAGCCCTCTGTGCAGCCTTGGTCCACAGACACAAATATAGTCCCTTCCCCGGAGGTCCTTGAAGCCTCGTCTTTGGGGAAACAAGTGTTGGAACACACAACTGCCACTCCGTGTGGTGTTCAGTGTGGAGATATGCAGAAAGCACTATCCAATTACATGGGGTAGAATGACTCAAAGCCAGAGGATGAAGGATGCTTTCCAGAGGAGGCAACACTGACTGGGGTCTCAAAGGATTAATGCAAGTTGTAGGTCGAGGAAGGAAGGCCACCTCCAAAGGCAGGAAAGCCGTGGGAATGGTGGAGAGCCCAGAGGATAGATGTAGCAAGATGTGACATAGAGTGTGTTTGGTCGGGGATCTCTGGACATTATACTAAGGAGTTCAGTGTTGGTCTGGAGGCGGTGAGAAGTGTGGTGTTCTCAAGCAGAGATACGTGTTGGTGTTTAGTGACTAGCTTCAGTGATGTTGCAGGCTGGTGAGACTGGGGGACGGCACCCATGAGGCCTTCACGGGAAGGGTGCCAGGAGTAGAGGAGCAGAGACGGCAGGAGGAGGGCAGCGGTGTCTCCTAAGAGAGTCAGGGGAACTAGAACTGAAAAGACTCTGATGGGTTAGGCCTCAGAGGAGCGGGCATGTAGCCTCTGGGGAGAATGTGGGAGTGGCCAGCAGTGGAGGGTGCTGGGCTTGTGCTGGAAGAGCAGAGCCCCTGAGAAGACAGGTGCCGCCCGCTATTATTGGATGTGTCATCATCATAGAGGGTTTGTCTGTGTCTAAATTGAATGTGCTAGAGTCCCCCCTGGCTCTGCATCTTCTGGAAGGGGCTGGATCATTTGATTTGAGGTGGATTTGATTGTTATCTTTCTGTTGCTGTAACCAAATACCTGGCAAAAGACAAGACGTAGGAGGAAGAATTTACTCCGGCCCATGGTTTGAGAGCATGGTGTCTGTCATGGAAGGGAAGGTGCAATGGAGTTGGGGTAGGGCCTGTTACTCCTCACATCTCTGTGGACCAGGGTGCAGAGACCCTGGGGGTGGCAGCACTCAGATGATTTTCTACTTAGATCCCTTTTTATTTAGTCTGAAATGCGGTGCCCCTCACATTCGGTGTGTCTGCCCTCTCAGTTCTCTGGAAACACTCACACAGACACACCCCGAGGTGCATCTCCTAGGTGAGTCCAAGTCCAGTCTAAATGCAGATGAGCCATCACAGCGTGGAATGCTGGCTGTGAAGCAGCCTGGCCAGCCTGAGCCCTCATGAGCAGAGAGCACACGCATTCTTCCTAACATGATGTAGCCTGACTACGATGGAGCCCAGGAGTTCTCTTTACACTAAAGGAGAACTTTCCCCTCAAAAGCCATCTCTTTACCGGTGTTTATCACTTTGTCATTTCATAGATCACCCCAGATATTTCTCTCAGGCTCTGCAAGTTGTTGCTAATGATGGAAAATCTTTCCAAATGAACTTCCCTTTTCCTTTGCTGGCCTGTAGTTTTTATGGCTTTGTTTTATTTATGTGTGTGTTGCTTTGCCTGCATGTATGTCTGCACTGCTTGAGTTTCTGGTGGCCCTGGAGGCCAGAAGAGAGTGTCAGGGTCTCTGGAACTGGAGTTATGGACAGTCGTGAGCCACCATGTGGGTGCTGGGAATTGAATCCCCGTCTACAGTACAGCCAGAGCCACCATGTGGATGCTGGGAATTGAACCCTGGTCTACAGCACAGCCAGAGCCACCATGTGGATGCTGGGAATTGAACCCTGGTCTACAGCACAGCCAGAGCCACCACGTGGGTGCTGGGAATTGAACCCTGGTCTATAGCACAGCCAGAGCCACCACGTGGGTGCTGGGAATTGAACCCTGGTCTACAGCACAGCCAGAGCCACCACGTAGGTGCTGGGAATTGAACCTTGGTCTACAGCACAGCCAGAGCTCTTGCAGAGCCATTTCTGGCAGCACATGACCAGGACCCTCCTTGTTTCTTGAGGTGGGTCGGTGGGAGCGAGGCACTTCCTGGGCCAACCTGCTGACTTGTGGGACCCCCATATGTCTTGAAGTTCTGAGGTCAGAAACAAGAAATGCCCGAGGGATTAGAGTGGAATCTGCATGCCACATCAAAGTATCTGAGAAGCCATAATGGACTGGCCAAGGAGACCGGCCGCGGGGCTATAAGGCCATCCATGAGCACAGCCACAGCAAGCCAGCCTGGCTCCAGCAGTCCAGCCTTTGGCCAGCCAGGTAAACAAGCTTGTCTTCATGCAGCCTGCTCCAGACATGTTTTGCAGAGCCTGATCTCCAGGCTTTGAACCTGGGCCTGTGGTGTGTGGCATGATGCGTGACCAAGAGACAAGCTATGCTCCTAGGAATCTCATGGGGCCAGTCCTTTTCTGGTGCTGGTCACTAATGGTGATGACTTAGGAAGCTGCAGGTTATTGGGTGCATGCTATATACCCAATATAAAGTTCTGGACCAGAATGGGTCCTGACTGAGGTCCCTCGGCCATCTTCCTGCCTAATGCTGCAAGAAGCCCTTCTTGGGATATAATGGATACCTAGCCCAACCCATTATGTTTTGAGACAGGTTCTTCCTTGCCTATAGACAGGTCTGAAGCATGTGTGCTAGAACTTGGGACAAGTGTCTGCCTCCTGGACCCTCATTGAGCTCTTCATCTGTCCTGCTGCACTAAAGGGGGGCTCCTGGTGCTTGATGTCATATTCTTTAAGTCCTGGGTAAACTGCTAAGAGCAGTCACTGGCCCCAGCATCGTTGACCTGTAGCATTGTGGTCCTTTCTGTGAATGAGCTCACGTGACTGAGAAGGAAAGCACTAAGACAGAGTACCAGGGTCAGGGGCTGCTTCCAGGACGTGGCTCTGTTCCTCTTCAGGCTCCAGTTTGATTTTCCTTTTCCTGGCAATGAAAGTGGGTCACAGTGAGGGCAAGATGAGACCAGGTCTGTTCTTGTGAGGACGGTGACTCCCTCTGCCCCCAAAGCAAACATTTGGTTATTAATTCTTACTCACTCGTGGTGACTTGGCTTGTATAGAGTGTTTGCTAGTGGAAGTGAAGGCATGAACGGATTCCAGGCAGGCTGGGTTTTCTACCAGAGCAGTGCGGAGTATATTAGTCAAGATGCAGCTTTGTTTTCCTAAGAAATCTGTCTATGCTTAAAAAGGAAGGAGGGATGGAAGGAAAGAAGGAAGGAAGAAAAAAGAAGGAAGAAGAAAGAAAAAGAAAAGGAAAAGAAAACTAGAGCTGCTAAAAATTACATATTAATTTCACATTTCCCAATAAACCACTAACATTGTAAAACATGGGATTTACAAGCTAGATGTAATCAAATGGTTTTTATTCCTATGATTTGTATACTTCAATCAGGATCCTGTATAACATAAGACTAAAACATGTTTTCTCTGTTTTGATTTTCCATTACAATGTGTGGCACTGTCACCTTGGTACAGCACTCAGTGGAGCACTCGGTGGACTGTGGAGCACTGCGGAGCATGGTGGCCAGAAGGCATAGTGTCCCCAGGGCTCATTAGTGCAGACATCTAGCATGGCTCATAGTCCTTGGCCTTTACAACAATGTTAAGAAATGGGGAGTAGGGGGTGGGGAGATGGCTCAGTGGCCAAGAGCACTGGCTGCTCTTACAGGGGACCCCGGTTCAGTTCCTAGCACCCTCATGGTGGCTCACAACTGTCTGTAATTCCAGTTCCAGGGAATCTAGCACCCCCTTTTGGTCATGGGCACTGTATGCACATGGTCCACAGACACACATGCAGACAAAACACATCAGTAAATCTTACAAAAAAGAAAGGGGATACAGTTATAAAGCCCATTGTTATGTAAGTAAAACCTGACCTGAAGAGAGAGGTTCCAGTGACAACAATAGCGAGCAGATTGGTGGTGCAGGAGCCATATCAAGCCCAGGGCCCCTTACTGCACATGGCACCCCCCACTCCCTCATCCCGTTGACACTCAGTGATTCTACATGCAACGGAAACACACTAAATGTTCACTTGAGCTGACATATCTGATGAGCTTGTAATTAAGTTTATTGACTCTCACCAGACTCCTCTCCCCTCCCAGATATCCTGGGAGACAATGGAGCAAACTTAGCTTTGCTGGGAGCTTCAGGCTGGGAGCTTCCAGGAGTGTCTAACTTTTTGGTGTGAAACGATGTCAGCTCCAAAATTACACTCATGAACTACACAGCCAAGTTATAGGGCAAAGTGTGCCGTCCATACTACTACATGTACTACGCCTGTAGTGCGGCGTTTGCACTGCAGGATCATTCGCGAGCCAGGCAAGGGCCTGGAGATTTAAACACATGAAGGCACACAGACAGAGACACAGGTCATCCTTGAAACAGGAATGCCCCCTTTATTGTGTCCAGGGGCAGCTTATATAGGGATCCTTAACTGATAGCCACACCCCAGCCAAACCCACCCGAAACCACACCCTTGCCATCAGGAACTCCTGAGGGTCTCATGCTCAGAGCAGCTGCAAGCATGACACGTTGTTTACCAGAAATTCAGGATCTGGGGATTCACAGCTCCCAACAGAAAAGAAAGCAAGAAGAAAGGAAAGCGAAGTCTCTGTTGTGAATAAGCTTGACTTTGTGTTGGTCTGCCCACCGGACCCAGGTTGGGCAAACAGGGTAGCAGTGTCTGCAGCTTGCTCCCAATGAGGTGATGTCTGTGGTGGGATGTGGTCAGCGCTGGCTTTAGACTACTGTCTGTTTTACCAAGACCACTTTTGGAAGAGGCGAGCAGCTGTTGGTGACGGGACTCTGAAAGCCTTTCTTCGCGCCTGCTGAGCGAGGACATGTCTTTGCCCTTCATCGTGGCTCAGCCATGTCATTCAACAGAGGGGCTTTGCTTTCTAGCTTCCCAGAAACAAAGGAAAGACTGCCCCAGAAACAAAGGAAAGACTGCCACCAGTTTGCTGGTCTTCTGGTCTTCTGGGAATACGTTGACTTGATTTGTAGGTAGATAACCTGTAAAGCAGGGGATGTAGCCAGAGGACAGTTTAGCAGGAGCCTATACAGAGGCACCTGGAAATAGCAGGTCTGCCTATGGGCCAGTGCCATGTTTGCCAGGAGATGTATCGTAAGAAGGTGGGCAGTCCCTCTTATCGTGAGTCAGAAATAGCTGGAAAGGGAGTGGGATTTGGGCAGTGTGTTTCTGAAGTGGTGAATTGGGATTTGTAGTTTATACAGTCGTGAAAATGAGCCAATGCCTAGCATCCAAGGTAAATCGGATCCCTTGGTTCCTCAGTGAAAGCTATACATTTGCCTCGGTGAAAATGAGGCCTTGCAGCTTCATTTAGGTTCTACTGTGTAGGTCAAACTTCCTGTCAGAGGTGTCAGGCACCTCAGGGGTGCACACCTGTAATTCTAGCACTTAGGAGGTGGGGGCAGGAAGGTCAGTAATTTAGCCAAAGTTTTCTTGGCTACATGGCAAGTTTGAAGTTAGCCAGGGTTAGTTACATTAGACCCTTTCTTTAAAAGAAAAAAAAAGAATTCAGTAATGTCTACAGCATTTAGGCTGAATTCTGGCTGGTTATGCCAAGTATATGCCTCGTGTGTCCTGAGAAGTAGCTCTGTGTGGGAATTTAAAGAAGCTAGGGTGAAGTTCAGGTCACTTTCCCAGGAAACCCGACACAGCCCCAGCTGGGATGCATAAAAGGGGTAACTTCTTTAAACAGAAGGGCTGTGGTACCCACCCACATAGCACGGATTCTGAGTTTAGTTAAGACTCGAAGCCTTAATTTGATCACTGATGAGACCTATGGCTGTCCGCAGGAGCAGAGGCTACAGGTGGGGACTTTGGCTCCTTCACTTTTCCCAGCCTCAGCTTCTTCTCTTTCTTGTTTGTGTTTTGAGAGAGTCTTGTCCTGTTGCCCAGCTTGGCCTTGAACTCTTAGGCTCAAGCAGTCCTGCCCCAATCAGCTGGTTACGTGGCTGTGATTAGGGGTGTACGTCATGCCCTGCTAGAGACAATTTTCCCTACAACTGAGCTGCTTCTTTACATAAACGTAATGTTTATTGTAGAAATTATATGTGTTTCCTGCAGTTTATCTCCCAAAGAGAAAATATTGATCTTCTACATTTTCCTATCAAACACACCCTGTGTTAAACATTCTGTTCACCATGTTGCTTAATCAGAAAGTCTTGAGAAAACACTGCAAGCTGCAAGGCTCTTTAAAAGTGGGATTTTGTGTTTTTTTTATTTTATCCCATTGTTTCTTTCTTAATTGCTAAAATAACGATGCTAATTATTTTGTTTATATTTTCTAATTTTTTATGTAATCTACACGTATTGCTTAGGGAATAATTTATCAGTTGTTTTCACCTCTCCCAGGCCAGATAACAAAAAAGGAAATGGAGGAAAGGAAGGGCTTATTTTCAGCTCCTTGTTTAGAAAGGACTGCAGTCCATCACGGTGGGGGAGGCGTGTCCTCCAGAGTGTGTGGGTGGTCACAGTGTGTATGCAGTCAGGAAGCAGAGAGAGATGAGCACAGGTGCCTAGCGGGCTTCTTTATCCCTTTTACTAGTCTGGGCCCCTAGTCTGTGCGTAGCACTGCCTGCGTTCAGGTGGGTCTCTCCTTAGTTAAACTCCTTCTGGGAACATCCCCACAGACACCTGCAAAGGTGTGTTTCCTAGGTGATTCCAAATCCAGTCGGGTTGACAATGAAGATGAACCTTAAAATGAATTTTTATAAATCTAGCTATATTTATCCAATGAAAAAGAATAGCAAAAAATGAAATAAAGAGCCATGGTTCCACTAATTGGAGACAATCACTTTTATTGTCTATTGGATTATGCAGTAGGATTCTGTCTCATAACAAACAAAACCCAACAAGAGTCCCAACAGTACTCTTGAAAAATTTTAAAAAAATGTTGCATAAAAGCTTGGACAGACTTATTAATAGATACATTCAAAACTTGTTTCAGTTTTTATTTCTGTTACTGTTTATGTTGGAAGTTATATATTTGAATCTTTACACTTTCTCTTTTGTAAATTATTTAGCCAAATTCTTCATCTGTCTACCCACTAATTTTTCCTTTCTATTGTATTTCACAAAGTGTTGGTCAGACAGACAGTTTTCTGTAATGGCTGACCTGTCGATACACCTCGAGTTCCGTGCACAGAATGTGGCATGCGCTTCCCGTTCTGCCTACTCATTCTCTGGTGCCAGTATTCTCTGATACCACTGAGTTCTGGAATTGCTTTCCAAGGAGAGACTGCTTTGTGTATGTGCAGTTTGGCCCTGTAGAAGTACTGGGCAAGGCCAGTGACATGGCTTGACAGGGAAAGGCACCAGACACCAAGCCTACTGACCTGAATTTGATTCCACTTGGTGGAAGGTCAGAGCTATATCTTCAAATTATTGTCTGAATTCTGAACATGTGCTCTGATGGAATACACATATATGCAGTCACACTACACATACACACATACACATGCACAGCACATTCATACACATGTAGAACATGTACATGCATATATACACACATGCACATAATAGGCATGTACACATAATAAAAATGTATACGGACATGTATGACTTTTCAGCATCCCCTTTCATAATAGATTTTTTATTTTAAACCTCGATTAATTTGAATTTATTCTAGTTTATAACATACTGGATTATCTAAAACTTTAGAGTACTATTCTGATTTTTCCTCATGGTTAAAATGTACTATGTTTAATTGAACTAATCTATTTTGAGAAGGTAGGATCTGTAATTTGGAGGCTGGTTGTCTCTTCAGTTGGAAGTCTTCATATATTCTGCTTTGGAAAATTATTTTTTAACACCCTTCTATTTTTTAAACTGTGTGTGTGTGTGTGCGCGTGCACGTGCGTGTGCGCATGTGTTTGCCACATGTGGTGATTGCCCACCTCAGAGACTAGAAGATGGTGCCAGATCCCCAGGAACTGGAGTTACATGAAGTTGTGAACCACCCACTGTGGGTGGTGGGGACCAAACTCTTGTCCTCTGCAAGAACAGAATATGCTCTTAACCACTTTGAACCACCTTGCCATCCCTTTTTTTTAAAAAAAAAAAATAAAAGATACAGATGAAATATATTTAGAAATCTATTTGTTAATTCACTTAAAACATTTAAAAGACATTTTTTGTGCTAAGGGCATGACCAGTAAAATGCCTGCTATACAACTCAAAACATTGAGTTTGGGTCCCTAGAACATGGCATGACATCACCTGCCTGTAAGCCCAATCCTGGGAGGACAGAGACAGGAGGATTCTTGAAGCAGCCAGCCCAACTAAATCGACGGATTTCAGGTTCAGTGAGAGACCCTGTCTCAAGAAATGAAGACAGAGAGTGGTTCAGGAGTGACACCCGACCTTGACCTCTGGCCTACACACAGAACATGTGCCCAAATCTTCGTGCACACATCCACACACACAAACATGTACACAGAACTTAGATATATCAAAGTCCAGGTATCTAAAATATTATCTTTCAGCAAATAATTAGAATGAAAAACATTGAGATGTTTTCCTTCTCATTCAAGTCTACATTCTGATGCCTTTACCTGGAGCTCTTGTAAGTGCTTGGAGACCTCTTTCTGTTTTGGACAAGCAGAGTGAGACCTGAGCTAGGTGATGTGTCCTGATGTGTCCCGGCAGTGCCCTAGAGCTGCTCTGGTTTTTTTTTGTTTGTTTGTTTGTTTGCCTCCATTCAGTGGTGCTGACAGAGGGGCCCTGGCATCCTGGCGTGGTGGTGTGTGTGCCTTGGGAAGTGTTTTTAGCTTTGTCAGAATGTCAGTGCCAGGTTCCCCTGTGAATCCTGGGAGCTTTAATTCGCATACTAACGAAACAGAATAATGGTGCACCTGGTGTGGGAGCAGTGGATGCCCAGGTTGGGGGAAACAGATTAAATCAGTGCTATTCATGACACAGCTGTTTGCTGGTAGAATGTAAAAACTTGTCTAATATGCTTTCTGAAGACTGTTCCATGTTGAGAGGAACATGTTACTATCAACCTGTTTCTCTGGACCGAGTAACACTATTATTTCCGTTTTGCGACCTCCCCACACAGAAGGTTGAGTCCCAGTACTACATGGGGATCTTCATGATCCCAGAGTCTAAGTAATTGTGATTGGCAGGGGTTATCCCCTTCATCACATAGCGTTGAAGGATTGTCTCTTCTTTGAAAAGCAACCAAGCACATAGGAACCAACTTGGTCTCAGAGTTAGGGATTAAATCAATGAACTGAAATGACTGCATGTTAAGTCACTATGAGCTATAAGCGTCTATCCTTGGAAAGGTTGCACACTGATGATTAGGTAGAAGGTCATAAGCACGAAATAATAAGTAATATTAAAGTATAAATTTGAGAGAATAAATAGCATAAGGCTGGCCATAACAGGTCGTCAAGGGGTAGAGGGAGATTAGGGCAACAGTGGCCGTGCAGAGGGAGAATTAGATTAGGTACACATCCTGGAAGCGAGATTACAGAGAATGGCCCAGGCCATCGCTGACAGTCCCCGTGTCTCAGTGTCTCTCAGGGCACTTTGCTCCAGCACTTTTGGACTGCTGTCAGGTTTATTTATGTTTTGTGAGACAAGGTCTTACTCTGTAGCCCAGGCTATCCTGTAACTCACCCAGGCTGTAGGGGAATGTGGAACAGTAGTGCTGTTGGGATAGCCTGACTTATCAGGAAGCCAGGATATACTTGGAGCTGCAACAGGACAGCTCTGGAGGCTGGAGCTGCAATGGGACAGCTCAGCCCTTGAGGAAAGGTGTCCTATCAGGAAGCCAGGCTACCTGAAGCTGGGGTACTGCGGGGGATGGTCTCCCCGAAGGGTATAGGGATCCTGCCCTTCTCCTGGAGAGCAGCTACAGCTGAGCTCTGCTCTGTTCCCTTACAGGAGCATCCTAGCAGAGCTATCTGCTTCTTCTCCAGCGGAAGATGTTTCTTCTGCTAACTCTGCTGAAGGGAAGCCCCCTGCGGAAATGTAGCGATCTCCTCCAGCAGTGAAAAGTTTTTACTTTTCCTGTGCTGGCCTTGCTCAGCTCCCCTTAAGGAGCTTCCTAGCAAGGTTCTTCTGTTCTGTTCTGCTTCCCATTGCTGATGCCCCCTCGGGAGCGTCTCAGCAAGGTCTTTCAGCTCAGTCCCCTAAGGGACATCCCAGCCAGGTTCTTCTGCTCTGTGCCTGCCAATGAAGGTCGTCACCCA
>LOJH01011764.1:10297-31605 GCA_001685095.1 Ellobius talpinus
CTCTCTCTCTCTCTCTCTCTCTCTCTCTCTCTCTCTCTCTCTCTCTCATTTAAATTTATTTATTTATTTAAAACAATCTTTTCCCATTTTACATACCAATCCCACTCCTTCCTCTCCTCCTGCTCCCTCAACCTTTCCGCCCACCCCACCTCTCATCCTCTCCTCAGAGAGGTTAAAAAGCTTCCCATGGGAAGTCAACAAAGTCTGACACATCGCTTTGAGGTAAGACCAAGGCCCTCCCGACTACATCTAGGCTGAGCAAGGTATCCCTCCAAAGAGAACAGGCTCCAAAAAAAAACAGTTCAGGCACTAAGGAGATAAATCCTGGCCCCACTGCCAGTGGCCCCACAGACTGACCCAGTCACACAACTGTCACCCACATTCAGAGGGCCTAGTCTGGCCTGCTGGATCAATCTTAGACATCATTACATTCTTTAAGCTTCTCACCCTTCAACTCCCAGTAAAACTTGCCTTCATTGCTGTTGCATGGAGAAACTGGAAATCCTTACCAACCCTCCCCATTGCCCACAAAAATCTCTGATCTGCTTGCCACAGATCTCCTGTTTATATCACAACAGAACCACTGAAACCAGACAGAAGGAACTGTTTCTCTAAAAACCCCTAGAGCTTAGTTAGTTTATATTCAGTTTCCTCTTCCTTACACTGTAGGAAATTTATAGTAAGCATTACATAATTTATTGTCACACTCAGTTGTTCTACCTCAAATGATAATCAAAGAGCAGCAAGATGATTAATGTAAGGAAGGGAGGTTTTCGATTAATTTAGGAAGATGATACCCATTGTGGTCAAATCTACCAGCAGAACAAACTGATGCTTTCTAAGCAATACACCGACAAATATCACCACTAGGACTTATCTACTGCAGACTCACTTCACAGCCTGCTCCCCCCACTTAAGGCACGCTGCTAAGAACACCTTTGAACTTCTAAACCTTTCATCCAGGACCTGAGAAGCAACCTAAAGTAGCCCTGCCCATTGCAACAAAGAGAGAAGAAAGGAGACGCGAAAGTCATCTTAGCCCTCTAGCCACCATGCTAGTACCGCCAGAACTCATTCTCCCTCTCTTCTCCACAGAGCCCAGCCCAGGTTCTGCACATACCCAGAGCCCTTACATGGCTTTCCCTAGAAATCTGAATGTTTGGTTGCCTACCAACGGCTGTGAGCATCTTCCTCTTTCCAAATGAAACTGCATCAACGTGACGAAGGCAAGAGGGACGCACAGTTAGTCACATCAGCTCCACGGCCAACTACTATTGGCAAGGAAAGAACCCATAGACAATAGCCAAGAAATTATGTAATTCTGCAAGGGAACAGAAGTAGATTAGATATGATATTCTTGGAAAAACAAAAGCCATCAGCTGCAAGAAGTAGAAGACAGAGAAGAAGTACATGGATTGAGGGCAGAGATAGAGGAGAGAAACAGGGAATTAGATTAACTGTAGTTTTTGAGAGATAGAGGAGAGAAACAGGGAATTAGATTAACTGTAGTTTTTGAGGCTTGCCTAGTGATGTGGGATTTCCCTTTGTATGCTGTGATTACCAGTAATGAATAAAGGAACTGCTTTGGGCATATAGCAGAGCTATAGGGGAACAGAGGTATGTGGAGAAACTAAACGGAATGTTGGGAGAAAAGAGGAGGGGTCAGAGAGAAGCCATGGAGCCACCACCAGAGACAGATGCTGGGAACTTTACCCGGTAAGCCACAGCCATGTGGTGATACACAGATTAATGGAGAAGGGTTAAATTAATATGTAAGAGTTAGCAATAAGAAGCTAGAGCTAATGGGCAAAGCATTGATTTAATTAATAGTTTCTGTGTGATTATTTTGGGGCTAAGCAGCCAGGAACAAACTAGAGGTCTCCTTACTACAGGCTAGATTCCATTCACCTAATCCAAGCCCATCACTGAACCCCTAGTTGTCACTGTTTTGTGGCACTAGACCATAACATCCCAGGCAAGAGGGAAGTAAGGTAGGAAAAAGTAAAAACATCCCAGGACAGCAATGAAGATACAGGAGAAGCTGGCTTTCCCAAATTAAAAGTCTCAATACTGTCTCAAGGTCCTAGGATGCTCTTAGGTTCCAAAGTACTCTGCTGGGACCCGAAGGCCTCAGACACATTAAGGTTGTCCAGGAACCTACCATTTATTAGGATATATGATACAGCAACACAGGCACCAAGCCGAGCAGCTGTATCCTGAATGTACTTTCAGGAAATATCTCTTCATAGGAAAATGGAAAGGCAGTCTCAGTTTGAAGGTTAGATACCATGAATATACCCCAGGCAGATCCCTCTGTGGCCTTGGGGAGTCCTTGGTATTTCTGAGCCTCTGGTTCCTTATCTATTAAAAGGGTCATCATGATAATACCCATTTCATGGAGCTGCTACAGGGACAGGAAGGGTCAGATGCTCAGTGCCGACATATAAATTGTTAGGGTAACCACTTTTATCACCCTTATGTAGACCTTATCCTGTGTTATGGCAACAACTAAAAAATAAGTGCAGAAGTTAAAATAAATAAAATGCGACCACATAAATTTGTGTCCAGGAGATCATGAGACACCTTGTGGAGTTTAAGGATAAAACTATTTAGCAGTGATAGTTTAAATTTAGGCTATAATATCACAAAAGAGAATCTGAGCCCAAACTTCATAAGGTTTTAGAGAGGCTTAAACTCTGCTGTATAAGTAATGTAGACAAAAGGAAAAAGACTGTTTGTAATGTTTCTTTATATGCACAAAATAAGACACTAGCACCCTTACATTCCTGGTCACACTAGAACTAAAGGTGCACAGCTTTTTATAAAAGAACAGATTCTGTGGTCATGTAATGATTAAACAACTCTGACATGTCAAGTTGCAACTATTCACACTCATGAAACAGACAGCCCACACTTCATCAAAAGCACATATGTAAACCTCTGAACACGGCCCACGGCGGGCCATCATTAGCAGGAGCAGAAAGTGTAATTGTGTTAGATAATTGTTGGGGTTGTGAAAATGCAGCCTATCTACCGGACAAGATCTGGAAGGGCAGATTTCATGGCTCTCAAGATTCCTTGAAAATTTCTTTGCTAATTGTAGGATACTTATCTATTTTAGTGTTACAAACTCTGACATGTTTTGATCTTAACAGTGGCTGGTTCTGAAGCTATGAAGCTGCATCTGTCCGACTCTGGAGAAGAACGTGGTAGCTCGGTGCTCTCATCTGCAGAGATCAGGTGTTTGGTACTTGTCACAGAAGAGTCACAGGAAGGGAGGGCTGACCTTCTCTGGGCCCAAAGTCAAAACAAGAGTAAAGTTGTTAGTTAATTCCCATACGTCATTTCAGTAATTCAAGTAACAGTATCTGGAGTTTGGGAGGGTCAAGTCAACAAACCTCTTCCTATCACATGAAGAGAAGATAATTTTCCAAATGACTCCATGTAGCAAATCAACTATTTAGTCTATAACTTTCCACTTCCCATCCATGGAATATTTACAGTGGATCTTACAATCGCCTCTAGTGACTCTTATATATGGTGAGTCCCACGTGGCCTCATCTGCCTTCACACTCTTCTGTGTCTTCCAGTTAGGAATTGAGACAGAAAAACAAATACAAGGAAGGAAAGCTTTAAAATAATCTAAATACAAACTGAATCTTTACGGAGGGACTCTAGAAAGATTTCTAAATAGAGGTAAGGGAGGGGCCAAAGTATTGTTTCCCTGATTATGGGGAGAATATGGAGCTGTCAGAGTTTCTATTGCTGGGATGAAACACCAGGACCAAAAGGCAACTTGGTGAGGAAAGGGTTTATTTGGTTTATACTTCAGCATTGTTGTTCACCACTGAAGGAAGTCAGGACAGGAACTCAAACAGAGCAGGATCCCAGAGGCAGGAGCTGATGCAGAGGCCATGGAGGGGAGCTGCTTACTGGCTTGCTCCCCATGGATTGTTCAGCCCACCTTCTTATAGAACCCAGGACCAGCAGCCCAGGGATGGCACCACTCACCTCCCCTGTCTCCCCCGTTGATGAGAAAATGCCTTACAGCCGGAATTTATGGAGACATTTCCTCAACTGAGGCTCCTTCCTCTGATGCCTCTAGCTTGTGTCAAGTTGANGTTCAGCCCACCTTCTTATAGAACCCAGGACCAGCAGCCCAGGGATGGCACCACTCACCTCCCCTGTCTCCCCCGTTGATGAGAAAATGCCTTACAGCCGGAATTTATGGAGACATTTCCTCAACTGAGGCTCCTTCCTCTGATGCCTCTAGCTTGTGTCAAGTTGACACACGACACCACCCAGGACAGTGTGTTAAGTGAGATCATAAACCAATACTCTGCACCATACTGGGGAGAGAAGGGGGATGCAGAGGTCAGCCTCAGATGCTATTCTGCAGAAACGGTCCACTTTGTTTTTTTTAGAGACAGGGTCTGTCACTGGGACCTACACTTCACTGAGTAGGCTAGGCTGGCTAACCAGTGAGCCCCACGGACTCTGTCTCTACACACCCGGCACGGGAGTATAAGTGAGCACTGCTAGGTCTCACTTCTCAGTAGGAGCTGAGGATTGAACTTGGGTCCTCAGGTTTAACACCTGAGCTGAGCTACCTCCCAACACCTACGAATTATTCTTATATATAGGAATAAACATAATATGTGAAAAAATGCTTTACTTGAACTTAACATAAATCTTATTTTTAACTTAATTTTGTGAAGATCACTGGGTGATCTTTTACTATTCCCTCACCCTGCAAATGAATAAATGGATATTTTGAAAGGGGCACACTAGATTAAATGCTTATTTTAATTTAAAAAACACAGTCATTAAAGAGACATATTTACTAATACATTTTCTGTATAACTTGGTATTTGTTTTCTTTACCAGTTTCCTATGATTTTTCCCCCGGGTTTTAAACACAGGCTGCCCATGAATGAGTGTGCCGAGAAGGGATGAAAGGCATATCACAGACTTCAGTGCTGTCAAAAATGAGTTTGCATTTCTCAATGTTTAAGACCCTTTCAGAAGGCAGATTTTCAGGTGAGAAGGAGTCGCGACTGGCTCCAAATCACAGCATTAACTGAGGACACACTATGAGACCAACCGATATGACAGTCCACAGCTTCATCAAACGTGAAATTACAAACAATGTTGGGTTATATCCTTCAACAGTAAGGTCAACAGGGAAGAGACATGCCAGTTCCCTTCAGGTGACTGAAATATCGAATACTTCCTCGGATAGCTTCATGTTTTAAATTATAGTAGACAGAGAAAATCATATGTTTTAGAGATAATTCTCTCCCCACCAGGATGATCCCAAACCATTCCCAACATGTCATTTACAGTAATTATCCTGCCTCTCAAAAATCCAACCAGCTATTTAAAAAATGCCAGTGCAGTCAGTCTTGCTTTCTGAAGCACAAGGTCGTTTTGTTGGAGCGCTTGTTCCCAGGGCCCTCTAGATAAAGCTTTGCTGTACTTTCTTCTAGGTTGGCCCCCACGGCATGCAGCAAAGAAATCTGAGGGGCCTAGGGTAAAGTCGCCACATTTGTACCACGTGGGAAACTGCATTCCAAGGCTATCTAGACCCTAAGAAATAGGCATCAGTATATGACTGACCGGAAGGACTGTGTGAGTCAGAATTCTAGCTCCTCTGGATATGTGTGTGAGACCTCCACTGAGTTAGCCAGCTCTCTGGGCTGTGGTTCCCATTCCCCAAAACAATGGGCACCAGAACAGTATGTAAGCAGATCTCCTGCGAAGCTTCCACGGTTCAAGCAGTTCACTGTACTCACTATATGTTCACTATATGTTCACTGTACTCAGTATGTTCACTGTATGTTCACTGTATGTTCACTGTACTCAGTATGTTCACTGTACTCAGTATGTTCACTGTATGTTCACTGTATGTTTACTGTACTCAGTATGTTCACTGTACTCAGTATGTTCTCAATCAGTGTCAGCCTCATCATCACGGTTCTTACAGAATTATCTATAGTATTTTCTCTTTTCTGCAAAATGAACAGAAGTATGAGCTATGTCTAATCAACATCAAACTCAATTTAAAAAACTAACTGAGATCTTCAGGGACAGGCAATCTCTAAGTTTTAGCCACAACCTAGGACATGCTATTTCCATCGCTCAGTCTCACAAAAGCCCAGAGAACGCAGCAACAACCTCTCTATATTAGAGACTAAACAAAAGCCCAGATAAATACAGCTAAATTGGTTAGCTGCTCCTTCCTTCCAATTCCCCACCTTTCACGACATTGCCTTCTGAGTGTCTGACAGTAGCAGTCTCTCATTCAATGTCCGCTAACACAGATACTGAACAAGAGGCAGGAGTGATGGCCGGGTGGCTAAGGGTGTCCTCCACTCTGGACAAGGATCTACGATTAGTCCCTGCCGCTCACTCACTACTACCCACTTCAGCTCCAGAGGGATCTAAAGCCTTTGGCCTTCATGGGCACCTGCACTCATGTGCACATATTCACACACACACACAAATAGATCTTTAAGAAATAAATACTGAACAATAACAACAACAAAATAAACTCAGCATTACCTCACCAATGAGTATGTGTACAGTCTTTACATAGAAAGCCCAAGCTATGGTTCATCTATTTAAAGCATCGTTGTTAGACAAACAACAGAGCATACATATAATTAAGAAATTCCCTTGCTCCCTCTTGGCAGCGGAGTATTCCAGTACTGCCTCCTTCAGTCCTAGAAGAATCTGAATGCTGCACCAGATGGACCCTCTCAGTCGTATCAAATGTTGGCACCTTAACCACTCACCTCTCTCACACATTGCTAGTTAAATAGGAAATGCAAAATCATTGTAGAAAGTTGTTTTGTGGTTTCTTATAAAACTGAATATGCAATTTGACCTAGAAATGTGATTGTGGGCATTTCTCTCAGAGAATTAAGACTTCCACACAACGAAAAATCTGAGCATGAAAGTTGGTAACACTTTTTACTTGTAACAAACCCAAACTACAAACAACCCAAATGTTCTTCAGTGAAAAAAAAAGTTAACCAAATTCTGCCACATTTATAGTACAGAATACCCAGCATATAAAGGACCAAACTATCTTTAGAAGCCTGAATAATTCAAGGCATTATTGTTACTAGGAGGCAGGAGCTAATCTCCAAAGGCTATATAGACTATAGTTCATTCTCATGACATTCATCAGAACACAAAATAATAGAAATGGAGAATGGGCCAGGATTCATCAGGAGCCAATAGAGGGATGGGGTACCTACAAAGGGGTAGTCCAAGATAGATCTTCTGTAGTGGTCAAAACAGTTCTACATTCTGACTATTGTGATGTTCTCAGAATCTATGCACAGGACGGAAGTGGTCATACAAACAGACAAAAACTGAACAAGAAGTCTAGTTTAACAGTAAAACATACCAATGCTGATGTCCTGGTTTGATTTTCTACTACAATTACAAGATATCCCCACCAGGAGAGCTGGCCAAAGGACACATGAGACTCCTGATGCCTGAGGAACCCTCTATTTGTGGATAATTATGCCAACAGAAAGGAAAGATGGGGAGAAGGAGGAGGAAGGGGGAAGGAGTTCCCATGTAACTCTTCAGCTAATCTAAACAATTATAAACTACAGGGGCAAGCTCTTCCTTTGATGAGTTTGGGAATTCCTCCAGTTTATTCCAGCTACAAACTGGAGGAGAACCCAAGGTACAGACATCACGAACGAGCAAAAGAAGCTCAGTCACACACCTCTAGGCTCAGGCTTTCAGGAAAGCCATTCTCTCAACAGCAAGTCCTTAGGACTCTGTAGTGAAGTAACGTCTTTGACTCTATCCACACTTCAAAGCTCTTAATTCTCCCTGCAAAGGTCAGGAGAGGCTTGATCCACCAAGGGAAATTTGAGTGGCGTTTGAAGGCTGAGTAAGAGGTCACCTGGCAGAACCAGAAAGACAGAGGCAGCCAGGAAAGCAGAGGAATGGAGAGCACCCAGCTTCAGACTGCTCTACGAGCTGAGCAGGGAGTGTGGAGACAGCACAAAGGGGTGCTGAGGCTGGGAAAGGGGGAAGGCCTGGCATCTCTAGAGCTGGGAAGGGAGAAGGCCTGGCATCTCTAGAGCTGGGGAAGGGGGAAGGCCTGGCATCTCTAGAGCCGGGGAAGGGGGAAGGCCTGGCATCTCTAGAGCCGGGGAAGGGGGAAGGCCTGACATCTCTAGAGCTGGGGAAGGCCTGGCATCTCTAGAGCTGGGAAAGAAGGAAGGCCTGGCATCTCTAGAGCCGGGGAAGGAGGAAGGCCTGGCATCTCTAGTGCTGGGGAAGGGGGAAGGCCTGACATCTCTAGAGCTGGGGAAGGCCTGGCATCTCTAGAGCTGGGAAAGAAGGAAGGCCTGGCATCTCTAGAGCCGGGGAAGGAGGAAGGCCTGGCATCTCTAGTGCTGGGGAAGGGGGAAGGCCTGACATCTCTAGAGCTGGGGAAGGCCTGGCATCTCTAGAGCTGGGAAAGAAGGAAGGCCTGACATCTCTAGAGCCGGGGAAGGGGGAAGGCCTGGCATCTCTAGAGCTGGGCCACAGCAGGTGAGCCGTAAAGCTGAAGCAAAGGCAGGCCCATGCTCCCTCCACAGATGACAGAAGGTCTCAGCATTTCTCTGTGTATTTTATAGGTTTCTCTCCACCACAGGAAAGGATTTTGGTTACTATAAATAGACATAATGGTTCTAAGGTGCAAGTGCGATAGGATGGTGGGTTTTTTTCCTGCCAAAGCAAAGCAGGAAAGTAGAACCAACGGAGTGATGAATTGTGTCCCTAGCCTAAGTAATATAGAAATGCTAGAATAATCTCATATAGTATATCCCCAAACATATTTGGTTTTTTGCTCAATCTGTCCTTTTTCACAACTAATCTGTAATCACAAAATCAACATAAGCCACGTTTTTAACTTGGTGAATATGGAAAAGAGTTTATCGTTTAGGATGTGTGAAAAACTACGTGTCTTACCAAAAAGAACCAATAATTCTTGATTTAAATTTAACAGCCTTATTCACAGTGGCAATAAAATATTACTGGCCCTGCAAAGCCGAATTTACTCAGGCAGTAACTCACAGTATCTGAAATACAGTCTTTGATTTCATGTTGAGTCATTACATCAGTAAAAGTTACCAAAAACAAATCCATTTGACTTCCAGTATTTTATACAATAAATTGAGCCATTTCTCCCAGTGTCAAGTCAGCTTTGAAATTCATGAGCTTATAATAGTGGAAATCTACACAATACCAAGGAAATGGCACGCGATCTGCCATAAATATGTCTGACGACTAACAGATGTGATCCTGTCCCTTCCTGTGTTTGAAGCGCCTTTTGCTCTTTGGGGTAATCTAAAGAGCTCAGTGTGAGATGAATGTCACATGTGGGACAAGAACAAGCCCCTTTCAGTATCCAAGGTTGTTTTAAAAGGTGCTGAGGCCCATGACTGATCAGTGTGAGCTGCACACACAGAAATCCCAAGTGTATGCAACCGAGAGATCCCCTGGCTACCCGGGTAGGGCACCAGAAGAATCAGGGGTGTCAATGCAGCAGACAAGGGTCATTCCCTACAACAAGGTGCTTAGTTACCCATGGCTTTCTAGACAAAGAAGACATCAACCACCTTCATCTATTGTAAGTTGCAGGCTTCCTGGGGGCAGGAACTATGCCTTACTCCTTCTTAGCATCCTCAATCCTTAGCACAATAATTTTAAATAAATTTTTCGACTAAATGAATAATTGGTAGAATGAATGCATGCATTCAAGATACAACACAAGAAATAGCTAATATAATATTAGGGCCATGTATTCACTTATATTTATTCGCAGGATTTATTAGGTGCCTGAAATGAGCCAAGGGTGGTGCCAACTGATGGAAAGACAAAAATAATTATGATAAAAAATTTAAAAAAAAGGTTACTTTCCATAACCCCTACTCGTAAACATATAACAGGACAGCTGTAAATCACAAGACACAAGAAAAGGGGGAGGAAAAAGAACAAAGAAAATCTGTAGCAACCTTCGTGGTTTGAAATCACCTACTGTTTATGGGTGAAAAGATATACATACCATTTCTGGAAAGAGACCAATGTCCCTACGGGGAAAGCATGCAGGATTCGGAGGTAAAAGGCCAAGGCAGACAAAAGACCCTTCATGTGATCATTATCAGCATAGGCCCGAGATGCTGTCAGCATCTCATTTCAGAAGGATTTATTAATATCTGTGGCGAGCACTAAGATAAAAGGGGGGAGGAGGTAGGGAGGGTGGCGGTTCTCGGGCCATCAGCCAAGTGGTAGACTGTCACAGCAGAGGGACTTTGATGAGATCTCTCACATCCCTGCAAACTGGCTCCCTGTGTGGGCGCTGGAGGTCATTTTCTCCATGGTCACTTAGTAACTACCTGAACAATGCTGAGGCTTCTGCTACCGGGTTGCAAAGGCACAGGCCAGCCTGAACTCAGGTCCAATACAATTACAGGAGCACAGACCACCATCCCCAAAGGCTTTCTAGGCATCATGAACAAAAGAATGGAACTTAACTGGGGAGAGCTGGGGAGATAAACAGGACATTTGGCCATCCTGGCCTTGTGACAGCTCTCGCAAAGGATATGATGTTAAAAATAGCCTCGACAAACATTCACGCAGAGATGGTATCTGGAAACAGCACGGAGACGGATGACATCCCTGCCCCTGAAAACACCTTACCAGAAGATGCTACCCAGAGCCGGCATACAGGCTGCTCACAGCAAGGCAGACACAGTACGTATCTATATCTAACATATAGAGAAAAGGCCTCAATCTTGCTAGTTCGCTTACCTTCAATGCTCACGCTGATAACCTAGAACAGGACCCAGACAGAAGGATCGCTGAAGAATGAACAGAATCTTTGCTGGCTTTAGAGACAATAACATATGGCTCGTTCCCCATCAAATACCTAGACCAGTCTGACACATCCTCCCTGCGGTATACACTAGGCAAGCCCTTCTTCTGCAGGGAGTTACCAGCTTTACTCTTGAGTTGCTCTTGACTATGAAGGAAAACATTAGAGATCAGGCACTCAGATCCCTTAGGCTATAGAATTCCAAATTCCAGGATCATGACCACTAAATCCTAGAATTCCCCCCATTTCTCTAATATGTCAGTCCTCCTGGGATAGCCAGGCCTCTAGCAGCCTACATTCAAAAATTTTTGGATAAGATAACATAGCTGCTCAGGTATTCTGAAGGGAATCAAAGACTACATTGACGGTGGCCCTGTATGTGCCTGTGGGAGCCATACAGTTTCTCATAAGCTGAGATGATACTGTTCTTTTCAGGAAAATGAGAACCACAATAGAGTCCAGAACTGAGGATGCTGTCTTGCTCTGTTTCCATTCCGTAATTGTGTTTGTCATGAGTCTTCAAATAGTTCTACAAACAAATAGGCTGCACATTCTTGTTTAATCTTATACTGATGCTCTCATATTTGATATCTCCTTGTTTAGACGATAAAGAATGTAGCATAAAAGAGCTCTTGGGGACCAGAGAGATGGTTCAGTGAAAAAACAAAACAAACAACAACAACAACAAAAACAACTTGTCACGCAAGCAAGAGAAAGAAAGTTTAGATCACCAGCACCCACAGAGATGTCAAGTGGACATAGTGGCTTGTCAGTAATTCCAGCAACGGTGGTCCCCAGAACGAGCAAGACAGGAAGATGAAATTTACTGGTGAATGCCAAGGTTCAACTGAGAGCCTCTACCTCAATGAATAATGTACAAAGTAATCAAGAACGACTCTCAGCATCAACCTTAGGTCTCCACATAGATGCTCACACATGCATGTCCACCTGTGGTCACACATACACTTACACACGTGTCCATACATATATACACTCATGCATACCATACACACATGCATACATAAGAAAAAAATAAAAATAAATCTAAAAGGAGGTGGGGATGCTTTGGCACACACAAAAACTTGGTGTGGAAGAGAATGTGTATTTGCAGGGAGTCTGCTAAGAGAATCAGTGTCATTCAACCTGCGAGCCACCTATTGTTAAGGCTTCTTAAAAGGAGAAAGATGTAATGAAATGCGACAGAGTGAAATGAACAGAGTAGAGTGGACTAGAATAGAACAGAATGGGAATGCTGTGGTGGCCTCACATTTCCAGGACAATTATCTGGTGAACGTGGACCGTGGTGAGAGGCCAGGATGGTGTTAAAAATGACACTCTGAAGAGGCAAATGTGCCTTTCTTACAGAATGATTGTAGTTGCAATTAGACCAGGCCCCAGAGATGTTGAAACTTATGGTTAAGTGACAGGGACAAGGAACACAATATGGATATAACCATCTCGGTGGATTTCTGTAGTTTGGACATGTGTCTGCTTGTTTGGAGTTCGGTGTCCATTTGGTTTGAGTCTCATCATATAGTCCTGGCTGCCCTAGAACTCACCAGGCTGTCCTCAAAACTGCGACAGTCCTCCCGCCTCTGTCACCAAGTGCTGGGATTATAGTAATGAGCCACCATGCCTGGCACGCCTACATCTTTTCAAATAATCTAGTCCATACATGTTAGAATGCCACATGGTAAACTTGGCCCTATGAACTGCAAAAGGTATATAAGCTTGATTTTTCTAACAAGTTTAATAATTTTAATAGCTATAAGAGATAAAATATCTCTAAAAACCTAATGAAGTAATTTCTAAATAACCAAGGAGTTTCAGCACTCTCATGTGTGTTGTCCTAGTCAACAAGGAGTGCTCTGTCTCAATAAAGTTCATAACTCAGAGCAGATGAAACACCAAAATTATTAAATTGGTATTCATCCTTGACTGTTAAAAAAATAACCTCAATCTTAAAACACATGCACGAAACAAATAAATAAGAAAAATCTTTGATTAATCAATGCAGTGCTCTGAGTATAATTTATTCTTTCTAAATCTCTGATCAGTTCAATTTTCCCTTAATTAAGAATTTTTTTCTAATTAAGATATAACTATTCCAATTGGGGCTCTTGAAATTACTTGTTTTACAACACTGAGTTAAAAGTGGGCTGACCTTTTCACAAGTATGTGATTCAAATTTATTGACAAAAGGTGAGTGACTGACTTGTAAGCGATTTAAAAGTAGTAAAGACAATGGAAATAAAAAGCTTTGATAGGATATTCAAGCTTGTTTCTTTCTTAACCTAGCATATCTACCAATCTATAAAGATATGGATGCCCCTGCTGTATTTCTGTATACTTCCCTGCCACAGAGGCACACATATGGTAGGCACTTGAACTGCATAAGGCACACTCAATTGACTCAAGTGCCCAATTGTAGTCTAATTTGTTAAGTATTATTCCCTAAAAGCAAATTCTTATTAGCTATGTAGCCCTTCTCCTTTAATCAACAGAGAGCCATCAGTTCAATATTTCAGAGCCCCAGCCACTCAACTGTCCCCATGATGCATTGTCCAAGTGGCCTGCAGAAGATTACATAAGCAATGAAAAAGCACAAGAACAGATACTCAACCATTTGAACTTTGTTTTTAAGGCCATGCCCAGTAGCTATTACTATTGGTGTTCAAAGGATAACAAAGTATTCTAATCATGATCTTTAGCCAAAAAATTAAATTTCTCCAAATTAACCAAAATCTAATGAAGAAAATGTGGTTTTCCCTCTTGCTTTCCCCATCATATCTAAAGGCCAACAGTGTAGAAAATAAATAAATAGGGATCCTTGCTAATTCCCTCCTACATCCCTCCTGATTCTAAGACACCCACCTCAAATTAAGAACCCCAGTTCTCGGCCAAAAGAAGGCTGAGTATGAGGGAACACCACAAACGATCAACTTTTTCTCTTGTGGCACAGATCACAGCACACATCCAAATAGGAAGTCTGTGGGCTGATTTCCAAAGATATCGGTATAAAGCCAACAACTATAGAGCTGGGTTTTTTCCCTTCGCTGTGTTTGAGAACTGCAATCAACAACTTGCAAAACTTTAGTGCTCTGAAGAATTGCAGAACAAAAAAGAATGAAACTTGTTTTTACCTTATTCCTAAAGAAAGATTTCTATCAAAAAGAAACACAGAAAATAGGAAGGATTAGCGAGGCAGAAAACCCCATTGTCTGCTGGTACAGTTTCCCTCTGTGGTCCCAGAGACCACAGCTGTGATTCAAAGCTGGCTTGTCAACCACTCAGCCTAAAATGGTGCCACAATTCCCAGTAACACAGACGAGGGTAATGAATTTAGGGAGCAAAAAGCAATTGTTATTAGCTCCATCCACACACTCAGAAAAGGGACAAGTAGGTTACAAACGGCCATAATTCACTCACTCACTCTGCAACTCCCCTGTGGGAGTTCGCAGGCACAGAACTGTAAGTCGTTAACGATGAAGTGGCAAAAATCCTAGAGCTTATCATCAGGTAGAAGACAAAAGATTGACACAGAGTTTAAAGTCAAATGTTGGAAATATCATCGAAGGGGTCTAGGGAACACAGGAGTCTGAGATTACCTCTAGTTTATGTGACGAGACAAGCTTTGGGTTTTTAAATGAGATCACATTTAAACTAGGTCTTGAAGGACGAGTAGCATTTTAAAAAGCAGAGGAGGACGAACCAGTTGAAAAATGAAATGTGTGCCAATGCTGGCAATTCCCAGAAGGCTAGGATGTGTGTCAGCACTGCTGATGGCTTGAATCCATGGTACCTGTCAATGGGATTCAGGCCTGGCGTACAGGAGAAAAGCGAACAGGCAGGAAAGATAGGCTGGGTGCAAAGGCAGGGCGCCCCAGAGACAAAGCCTCCTAATCAGGATTTTACCTGAGCAAAGTATTACCAACCGTGTTTCTGAACAAAAAGAAAAAACAGAGAAGGAAAAGGAGGAAAGAGAGGGAGAGAGAGCCAGAATGGCAGATATTAAATCAGGCTTATAATAATGGAAAATTAATAGACATAACTGCCAAGAATATTAACATTTTGTCACCGCTTGGGTGGTAGGGTGTACTATATTCAGTAGCAACTGCTCAGATTTGGAAGATAATGTTATTTATATCATCATCTCCTAGGTTCAGTAAACCCTCCTATCACCTGGGTCTCACCGCTTCCATTCCAGGGCATGTCACAGCAAGCCGCGCTGGGTCCAGCCCTCCACAGCGGACATTACATTTCTCAGCAGCTTGAGAGGTGGAGAAGCATTTCTTTGAGTTAATTCTCCCTTATTGTTTGGGCTTTGGATCCCAAATCTGAGTGAATACCAAACGTTTTTTTTAATACAGGTCTGCTTTGGGTTTTATCTAATATAAAATGAGAGGTGGGACCTCATAAGTGATTCTGTGCTATACTGGCAGCCAAAGCAAAATAATAGAAGCAAATAAAATAATGATGTATTTTAAACCATATGGTGGTTTTGATGCAATAAAGCAGAATTATATAATACTTTACACAAGCTTGGCCAAATACCTCTGCAATACTAATCTGTTGACTAGTTTGGCAAATGCCCTCAAAGGGAGAGGAGTGCTGGTCCTGGAGGCAGATGCCAAGGGCCAAGAGCAGCAGCCTGGCATTGCCGAGGTGTGTGCCCTGGACCAGGTCATGCTTCTTTGCACTTCAGTTCCCTCATCTGAGAATGAAGCTAACAATACCTGCCTCCCATGCGGCTTGTCTATCACAGGAGACAGTGTACACACAGCCCTTCGTGCAATATTTACAAACACCCAACATTCCTGAAGGTGCTAACCACCACCACCTATGTAGTAGCAACTCACAGACTAAAGAATTCACCCTTCATAATCATCTTTCCCGTGCCATCATTTTGGGACCTTTTGCCCTCTTTGGGAATCACTCTGATTTGTCAACATCTCCCTAAAAGACACTATGGCCAGGAATGAATACACTGGTACATAAATATTTTGACATGAATCTAGTACAGGAGGGACAATATTTCCCTTCCTCTTGATAGTGACTGTAGACTATGAATCATGGTCTCTTAAGTAGAAATAAAGTAGAATAACAAAAAGCAAAACAAACAAACAAAAACCAGTATTGGAGGAGCTGAAGAGATGGGTCAGTGGTTAAGAAAATTGCTGTGCAATCCTGAAGACTAGAGTTTGGATTCCAGTACCCATATAACAAGCCAGGCATCCCACAATTACCTGCAACTTCAACTCCAAAGTATCCACTGCCCTCTTCTGGCCACCACACTCACAGGCATGCACAAGGGCATGCAAGCATGTGCACACACACACACACACACACACACACACACGCCTATTTCTGCTTACTAGGAATAGGATAGCTTTTTGGTACGTTGTGGCAACCAGTGCCTATACTATTAGCAGTGTCTTCTTGGCACTCATTGACTAATTCTTAATGTGTAGAAATTGGTTATAGGAGCTTCCTGCCGCCTGCCTCTTGACACCAATGGTTATCTCAGTTGTTCAAGGTTGTGACAAGAAGACTGGCTGGTTTCAACAATAAACCTTTGTTTTCCATTGCCCAAGATGCTGGAACGCCAAGATCAAGGAGCCTGCAGATTTGGTTCTTAATGGGCCTGCTGACTGACTGTCTTGTAGATAGGCACTTGGTAACTGGGTTTGTTTGTTTCTTTCTTTCCTTTTCTTTTCTTTTTTTTTCTCTGTGAAACAGTCCTGGCTGTCCTGGAAGTCATCCCATCATTAGGGTCCCAATCCCCTGGCCCAATTTCAGCTCAGTTTTCTAGCAACATGGCCTTATCTCAAATGCCATTGCTCTTGGGAAAAGGACTTCAACATACAAGGTTTGAGAGTTCCAAAGACTTGGTATACAGCATAGGAGAGAGCAGATGAAGAGCTGGGCTTGGACGGAGCATCTGGGAGTGGTTTATTCTAGAACCTGGACATGTTAGGGATTTTTCTCATCTATTTGGCAGCAGGAGAAGCTCTTGTCTTCTCTGTGTGTGTGTATACACATATGTATATGCAACAATATCTCCCTAAACAGTTGATTCCTTTGAACAAAAACAGAAATCCCTAAGATAAGGAAGCCACAATAGAAGACTCCAGAGCCAGTAACTACCAATCAGAACATTACCTCCAATCGCATATTATAAAACATTCCACCAACACTCTAATTTTTACAATGTAAGAACATTCGTGGACTACTTACAGTTTAGAAAAGGAGTAATACCTAAGTCCACCCTTAGAAACTGGGAGGACAGAGCCTAAGGATGGTGTACAATGATATAACTCTTGCCCCGCATATACAAGGCCCTGGATTTCAGCCTAGGGATGGTGTACAATGGTATAACTCTTGCCCTGCACATACAAGGCCTTGGATTTCAGCCTAGGGTTGGCATGTAATGGTCCAACTCTTGCCCCGCATATACAAGGCCCTGAATTTCAGCACTAGGGATGGTGTGCTATGGTATAACTCTTGCTCCACACATACAAGGCCCTGAATTTCAGCCCAAAGGACTAAAGGGAAAGGTGAGAACAGAATTGCATTTTAGCTAACCTAGCACAAGAGACAGAACAGACACGTGTAGGTAGCAAATTAACAAATTCAGTGGCGGCCTGATACTTTTATAGCCAGTTGTGACAAAACAGTGTTGTAAAGAATAACGGTGATAATGAAATAGTTCCTGAAAAAAAATGGGCACGTGTGTGTGTACGTGTGTGTGTACGTGTGTGTATGTGTACGTGCGTGTACACACACGTATACACAAATGGGGTAGTGCGATGTTTTTCCCAAGGCCATATCACCTAAAGGAGTAGCAGACGTGTGATGAAAAGATGACACAGATGCACAGGCCTTTTTGGAGAAGGTGATGCTGGGAAGGGAACACGAGGACCCCGGGGACTGTGAGAGCCTCAGAGCACTTAGGAGGCTTTGGTTTACAATGCAGATAAAATGCAGTATCTGTTGGAAATTAGTTACCAAACCGGCTCCCTTCTGCTGCTGCGGGATGAGGAACACAGTGGCTTCCTGAGGTTGCAAAGTCAGGGCCCCAGCCAAGCCCAAGTGGGAAATCCTTCCAAATCCTTAACCTCTGCTCTTCCCTCCCAAGTCTGTGATCTAAGCCAAGAATAAACACTATCCCAGCAGGGATTCCTCCTAGAACTATGGGCTAATCCGCAGGGAACTAGCAAAGAACAGAGGACACTTAGGCTTTAGACCCCCCCCCCGAACAGGAAACTGAAGAGCAGCAATGTTGGGGGCTCCCCACCCCATCTGAGCGTCTCACCTAACCTCATTCCATTGCTGTGATGACCAGACCACACCTGGATCCAATGCAGGGTTGCTAGACCCTGCAATAGTTCTATTTTAATTTGTTGAGGTAGTTTCACACTGTTCCCCAGACGACTGTTCTAATGCACATCCCTACCAACAGTGTGAGGAGCCCTTTTCTCCAGTCTCACCAGCGATTTTCTTAGAATTTTTTTTATTATTTTTCTTTCATGTACATAGGTGTCTTGCCTGCATGTATGTCCGATACCCCGGAGTTGCAGACGGCTGTGAGTTGCCATGTGGGTGCTAGGAACTAAACCTGGGTCCTCTGGGAGGAGAAGCCAGTATTCTTAACTACTGGGCCACCTCACCAGCCACTCACCAGAACTTCTTAATCTTTTTGTCTTTTTGTCTTCTTAATTTTTTGTCTTTTTTGCACTAGTTATCCATATTGTTTGTTTGTTTTTGAGACAAGGTTTCTCTGTGTAACAGCCCTGGCTGTCCTGGAACTCACTTTGTAGAGCAGGCTGGCCTTGAACTCGAGATCTGCCTGCCTCTGCCTCCCAAGTGCTGGGATTAAAGGTGTGTGCCACCACCGCTCGGCCACACTAGTCATTCTTACTGGGTGAGGGAATATCTCCCAATGCGGTTTATATTGCATTTTCCTGATAATTACTGGTATTGAGAAATTTTTCTATCTGCTCCATTTGTGCGTATCTTTTTGAAAAGCGTTTGGCTAAACCTGTTGCCTATCACGTTGAACTGGCTTTACTACTAAATTTCTTGAGTTCTTTCTATATTTTCATTCCTGGTCGCATATCAGACATAGAGTTCGCCAATCTTTTCTTACTCTGCAGGATACTATGCTGCTCTGTTGCTTCTTTTGCTGTGCGAAAGCTTTACAGTCTGATAAAATCCCATTTGCTTACTTTCACTTTTGATTTCCATGCTTCAGGGAGCTTATAAAGGGAAATTCCTCGCTTACTTCCTTGTCCAGAGATGCTCCCCATACAGAGAAAAATCCCTCTCAAGTCCAGAGGTGCTCCCCATACAGAGAAAAATCCCTCGCAAGTCCAGAGGTGCTCCCCATGCAGAGAAAAATCCTTTGCATGTCCAGAGGTGCTCCCCATGCAGAGAAAATTCCTTGCGTGTCCAGAGGTGCTCCCCATGCAGACCCACTTTCTGAGATTCGGATGTGGAAGCCGCTGAGTTGCTGGTGTCAATTCTTATGATTAATATTCCTGGATTTTCTTGCCAGTCCATTGTTTCACGGAAATAGAACACACTTGTTATTTTAAACTGTGAGAATTCTCAAAAGACACATGGAAATGAAGTCTTGAAGTTTTCTTCAGACCTCTATTCCCTCAGTTTCCTAAGAAGAAATATACACTAAGAGAAAAAGTCATCTTACCTGATACATTTAAAAAAATAGACATTCATGAAAATATTTCACTTTTTTGTTTCTTTTTATTTCCTTTTGCTTTGCTTTTCTGCCTATCCATGGCAGCACCACACAAATCTCTGAGAAACAAAGGCGGCTTTGGGAGAGTTCCTTTTAAGCCTTGTGGGCAACCTTCCAAGGCTAAGAGCCACAGGAGGCTAACGGTGGAGATCTGTTTTCAGAAGCAGCATGAAAACCTGACCTTGAGCAAGCACACCAAACACCTGGTTAGCACAGGCTATACAGCACACAGCACACCTGCGTACCTGGTTAGCATAGGCTATACAGCACACCGCACACTTGCACACCTGGTTAGCGCAGGCTGTAGAGCACACCGCACACTTGCACACCTGGTTAGCACAGGCTATACAGCATACTGCACACCTGCACACCTGGTTAGTGCAGGCTGGACAGCAGAACACACACCTGCACATCTGGTTACCGCAGGCTGTACAGATAGATGATGATAAAATTTCATTTCTTCCTGAATGTTCTGTCTTTCTCTAAGTCTACATATGTCTACTCCCAACTCTGAATCACACAGCCAAAACACCAAGCTCTCTCTGTTGCCTTTCCTCAGAGGAAAGATCCGGTAACATCCTTCACCAACATCCTGGCCTAGATCTCCAGCAGACTCTATGTGAAAGGCTCAAAACTGTCAGATCTTTGCAAATTAAACTCCTTGGAAAAAACTCCTCAATCTTACTACAATACTCTACCTTAAGGAAGCAAAATGTGGAAGCCCATAGGACCACCAGACAGTGTAAGACGGTCAAAAGGCTGCATCTGTGATGGTGGCTTCATGTGTCAAGTTGGCTGGGCTAGGGGACCCAATTATTCAAATTCCATGATGCTGTGAAGCATTTTGCAAAGGGAGTTAGCATAGACAATAGTTTACTTTGAACAAAAGCATTCATTCTGGATAACGTGTCACAGCTTACCCTCAGTGACACACTTCCTCATGCAAGATCCCACTGCCTAACAGTTTCATAGCTTCCCCAAAGAGGACCCCAACCTGGGACACCCCAAACTCCCAGCCCCATTTAAAGCAACTATTGTTGCAACTCCACGGAGATTCAAAGAAGCCAGGGTGGTAACCAGATAGGAGAAGATGGGAAAAGCTGAGCATGTGGTTCACAAGGGCTCTAACACACAGCCCTTACAGGTCTCTATGAGAGAGTCCTCTTCTGTTCTCTAGGCTGATGAAGGACATGATGGAGAAACAAAACAGCGAACACTCTGGCAAGTTAGAAAGTAGGGGTTCCCTAACACCAAATTTGATGAGCATAGGAAAATACACCTTTGCCCTTTTACTGAAGAAATTGAATCTCTTAATGTTACAATTCATTTAATATATTTAAATTATAAAAGTGGTCATAGAACCTTTCAGATTTAAAAAAAAAAGATTTGACGCAGAACATTAACGGCATGGTAAAGCTGTAGCCATGTAAAAGCCTAGCAATTGAACTTAAATTAACCCCAATTTTAGGGCCAAAATCCTGGCTGAAGCTTGCTAAAAGGACTAGTCTTGACTTAGCAAAGCTTGTATAGGGATGGATAGGTACAGGGGTCCTGGGGCCCAAGTCCATCTTTTTGTTATTGTTGTTGTTGTTGTTTACTTTTTTATTTTTTTCCATGATATTTATTGAGCTCTACATTTTTCTCTGCTCCCCT
>LOJH01011765.1:20836-34125 GCA_001685095.1 Ellobius talpinus
GGGAAGGAACAAGCATAGGACCAAATTAGTCCCTCTGAATGTGGTTGACAGTTGTATGGCTGGGGCAGACTGCAGGGGCACTGGCAATGGCACTGGGATTTATCTCTACTGCGTGTACTGGCTTTTTGGGATCCTATTCTCTTTGGATGGATACCTTGCTGAGCCTAGATGTAGTAGGGAGGGCCTTGAACCTTCCACAAATCCTCTCTTGGGATTAGATGATGGTGGGGTGGGAGGGTATGTGGAGGGAATGGGAGGAGAGAAGGGAGTGAGAATTTGAATTGGTATTTTTATAAAAAAACTAATAAATTAAAAAAAAATAATAAGTATTTTTAGAATGTGAGAGATCAAATCAAATCATTTATTCAGATTGAACAAATAGAAAGAGAGCTTGTCTGATCTTCTTTGGGAATAGACAAAAATAAGACCAAAACTATGATTCTGGTAGATTTAAGTCCAAACAGAAATCCTGATTCCTTTCACTTTGTTACAGCTCTTGCATGTACTTAGCTCCAGGTCCCCTGATTTTCCACACTACAGAGAATGAAGTAGCCTTCCAGTCATAATGGATCCACAATTTCTATGTTACATTTCAGTATTTGTGGCACCAAAATTTGAAAACAACCTAAAACACAAATTTCCCCCAATTTTATTCACTGAATCATCAGAAGGTCCCCTGAAGAGTTTCCAAAAGTGATGGGTCAATAAAGAATAGTCTAAGAGTGAGTATCAAAGTTTAACTATGTACTAATACAGTATTAAGCATTTTACGTACATTATCTTCTTCAGTCTTTGCAATGATGCTAGGCAAGAAGCTATTATGTCATTGTGGTTGCCCAGTCCTTTTTTAAGGGATGAGAAAACTGGGGTTGCTGTGGAACAATGGTCTTGTATTGTTTTAATAAAATGCTGATTGGCCAGTAGCCAGGCAGGAAGTATAGGCAGGGTGACTAGGCAGGAAGTAGAGGTGGGGTGACAAGAACAGGAGAATTCTGGAAAGAGGAAAACTCAGCCTGTAGTTGTCACAGAGGAAGCCAGACACAGAGGAAGCAAGATGCAAACGCCTCACTGATAAAAGGTACCAAGCCACGTGGCTACATAGACAGTAGTGGGTTAATTTAAGATGTAAGAATTAGTTAATAAGAAGCCTGAGCTAATAGGCCNCAGTAGCCAGGCAGGAAGTATAGGCAGGGTGACTAGGCAGGAAGTAGAGGTGGGGTGACAAGAACAGGAGAATTCTGGAAAGAGGAAAACTCAGCCTGTAGTTGTCACAGAGGAAGCCAGACACAGAGGAAGCAAGATGCAAACGCCTCACTGATAAAAGGTACCAAGCCACGTGGCTACATAGACAGTAGTGGGTTAATTTAAGATGTAAGAATTAGTTAATAAGAAGCCTGAGCTAATAGGCCAACCAGTTTATAATTAATGTAGACCTCTGTGTGTTTCTTTAAGGGACTGAATGGCTGCGGGGACAAAAACCTCTGTTAACATGGGGTGAATTTCACATAACAGAGTCACATTTGGAATATGAACCCAGAATCTGAACCTTAAAGCAGTCAGACTATTTAGCCTCCTCAGTATGTATATATAAACCCCCCTTAAAGAATAGGCACTTAATGGCTGTATATTTGACATAATGCTCTCAAGTGCGGTTTTGAACATTTCATTTAATGGCATGATCCAAGACTAACATGACAAGGAGTTGTTGAAAAGTCAGAGAACCTACAGCTTTCTTTTTGGGTCTAGCAGCTCCGGCTGGGATGGTCTTTGGGACCTCATAAACATCTTATGCCTGCTGACCAACACTGGAGATGAAGGCCTCACGACCTCCCACTTCTGAGTCTCAGCAAACTGAACTCTTTCGGAGTCCCTGAAACTGGCTGATGAAGAAGGAGCCATTTACTTGAAGGGTTGCTGAAGAGTTGTCCACCTCCCTGGGCTTCTGCTGAGGCTACCTGTCAATCCAGTCTGTTTCCCTCCCCACCTCCATGCCTCTCCCCACAACATTTGTTACTGCTGGCTTATTACAATGTCAAAGAAGCAGAATATACACAGTGAGTGGCTTCCATCTTGTGCTGTCTGCCACCTTCTGTCTGCTTCCCTGTACTAAGGACAGGGGAGGAGGTGGAGAAGAAGAAACTGGGAAAAGCAAACCCACCTACTCTGGCCTCTGGTCTAGCACACCCACCTATTCTGGCCTCTGGTCTAGCACACCTACCTACTCTGGCCTCTGGTCTAGCACACCCACCTACTCTGGCCTCTGGTCTCCCTAGAACTCCTGTCAGGCCCTAGGCTTCCCGTCCTCCCTACCTTATGCTCAGCTGGCCACAAGCCCTGCACCAGAACACGCAGCTGTAAGCCACCATTCCAACAACTCGGGCATGGTCCCAGTGTCTCAAATCTGGGTTCCTGTGCTCTCCATGGCACAGACAAAATTATGGAGAGGAATTCGTGCATCTAAGAAATGAAGAAGTGCACCTCAGGACCTTTGGTGCAAAATCTGATGCCTGCCGTTAGCCTGGCAACCTAGTTAGCCTCTCTATGACTGACCCAGTGAGGAGTTCTGAGTTCTACACGACTGAATTAGAAACAGGTCTCGGAGCACAGAGACATAAACGCTGCTGACTGTCAATACAGAAAAAATGTAAATTAGATGAATTCTGTAGGTTGTCTGCCATGTGTAGATGTCACTGAAACGTGACTATTCATTTGAGTTAAGATAAATCACTTGTCATTTACGAGCTTCAGAGTGTCACTCAGCATGGCTTTGTTTGCTGCCTAGAAGAGGGGCTGTTGCCACAGGCCTATTTTTTCCATGGAGATTTGCTTTCAATGGTGATTTCATTCCACCGATGCCCAAGGCTATGATCTACCAGGCTGTCCCTCACCCAAAAGAATAACACTCTGTCTTTTGTTTCTTTCTCAGAAATACAAATGTGCAGTGAACCTTTTTCTCCCCGCTTCTTCTTTGTTCTGTCGATATGGTCCTTCAGCTGAATGCGGACCTGCCTCTCATTAGGTTGGTCTCGTATGAATGGATGCTTCATCAGCTGTTCCGTGGCTGGTCGCTGGCTGTGATTCTTTACCAAGCAGCTCTCAATAAATGACTGGAATTTTTTTGACCTGCCAAACAAAAGAGATGAACTCACAGATAAAATGACAACATAAAAGAAAAGCAAATACATCTTTTGAAATATGGCCTTAAAAATAAAAAAGGCCATACTGTGAGCATAGGGATTAACCAATCACAAACCAACCTCAATATGTTAGCACAATGAAGTTTAAAGATCAAATCACAATCAGCATAGACATAAAGTAACATACAGTAGTTATTATATGCACGGGAACATTGTCACACAGGGAACAATCCCTTACACAGAAGGCTGAGAGGAAGCAAGAGGAAATGACCTCTGTCAAAAGCAAGCAGCACTTTATGACCCCTAGAAAGCCCGGCTTCCTCCTAGATAAATTCTATGCTAAGAAGGTTTGGGAGTAGGGAAGGCCTGGAGGCAGATACCACACCAGTGATCAGGGTGTCAAGGCCCCAAGGTGACTGAACTGTGGACTGGAGCCAGGAACTGTGGGTGGGGCATGTGTGTTCCTGCTGGAAGTTTCCAGGAGTGATCCAGAGTCAGAAGTAATGAAGTTCCCTGCTTCCCAGATGCCTTGCGAGCTCTCCATAAACAGCTCAGTGGGACCCCTGATACCTGAGCAGCTTGCTTACTCAGCAGGGAGCCATTTCCTTTTGCTCTCTGTTGCCCTCCTGTGGCTGCACTGTGGATCATAGAAGGATGCCTTTCTCAAATTCCCCAATAGGGACATTTCCCAGAAATGTATGTAGTTCAGGCTCAAGAAGTGTCTTCAGCACACAGAATATCATGTGTAGCATGTTCTCCAGCATCCAAGTGCAAGGGGTGGGAGAAGGCTCAGCAGGTAAAGCCTGGTGGGTACGGAGAAGCTTCTCTCCTAGCCCTAGAGGGAGGTGGGAGAGACTTAAAGGATGTCTCCTGAGGCTGAGGGTGCTGGAGCAGAGGTTGACACACAAGCGTCAGGAGAGACCTGCATCAACAATGTGGAAGAGAGAACCAACTCCTGAAAGTTGTCCCCTGACCTCTGCACGTGCACTATGGCATGTTCTTTCCTGTACACACACACACACACACACACACACACACACACACATACACACATGAACCATGAATGCATGCATGCACACACGCACACACACATACACACAGAGAATACTTACTATATATTACATATGCAAAGAAAATAATTCCAGAGAGAATACATTTAGGATATTCTCTGCTTCTGCCCACATCAAAGCAATTTCTTACCTTATGCCATATTTTTCAAATAATATATTTTCTTCTTACATTTCTAAATTATGTATACATTTTTAAAGTATCTCACATCCATCTAAAAGCAATGTAGAATCCTTAGCCAATGCCTCTCTTAGAGATGAATTCAGGTTGGCTATGTCGTGAACTAGAAATAGTGAGAACAGAACTACCCATATACCTGCTTTGATGTCCTCCAGCCCAAACTCCATTCTTCCTTACTGGAAGTTTTCAGAGGTGTCAGGAAGTGCCCAAGTCATTGTCACATTGTGAGCAAACTACCTATTCTGCACGTGCAGTGAATGAATGCACGGACGTACACATGGATGTGCCTGACAACAGTGAGTTCTGGCTGCATCCCAATTTGTGCTCGTGAGGAGCCTAAAGGGAGGTCTGGGGACTGGGGAGATGGCTCAGTGGATAAAGCGCTTGCTGTGCAAGCACAAGGACCTGCATTTGGGCCACTAGCATACATGTGCACAGCTAGAATGGCGGTGTGCACCTCTAGCATCCATGTACACAACTAGAATGGTGGTGTACACCTCTAGCATCCATGTGCACAGCTAGAATGACAGTGTACACCTCTAGCATCCATGTGCACGGCTAGAATGGTGGTGTGCACCTAGAATCCCTCTGTTGGGAATGGGGTACAGGACAGGCAGATCCTTAGAGCTAATTGAGAGATCTAATAGTCTAGTCTGTTAGTAAGTTCCGGGTTCTGTGAGAGACAGTCTCAACTGTGAGATGAAAGGGATTGATGCGGTCACCTGACACTGTCTTTTGGCTTCCAAATATGTGTGTGCAAATGTGCATGTGCTCTAGCCCACATAGTATACTACACACACACAGAGAGAGAGAAATAGAGAGAGATTGTTTGCAAGGAGTAGCATGATTTTCTTTCTTAGATCAATCAAATAAAACTACTGAAAAAAGACTCATCTAAAGAATGAGCTTGGAATGATAACACTAAGCTCAAAAAACAGTAGCAAACCTGGCAAATTCCATACAGGGCTGCTGTGGGCAGGAAAATCAGCATCAAAAAAATGAAAACAAAAGCGACTTACAACAGAGAGCTATTAAATATTCACAAGGAATGAAACAGTACTTCTCTCACTCACTGGTAGCTAGGAAGATGTGCTTGGTTTTTTTTTATTGTAAAGTGCTCTGCTATTAATTAGAGGGTGATAAATAAAAGCAACCACATCCAATTTGAGAAATGAGATCCAGACCTCAATAGACTGTGCATTCCTTTCTCTGACACTGACATCTGAAAACAAAACAATCAAAAAAAGCCAGAAAACCCTCCAGTTCTGCAGGCAGAACTAGAACTGTGTGTTAGCAGTGCTCCATTAATAGAGCCAGCTCTGAGAGTTCCCTTTCCAGAGCTCTGCTGGAGGGAAGGACCTCGCAGAGAATGGCTTGGCATCCGAATGACAGAGATAATGTACTGTGTTCTATAAAGCTGGCAGGGCATCATTTGAAGAGATACTGTTGCTCACTTATTAAAACATATTCTCAAGTCCAGTGTGTTAGCACATTCCCCAAATCCCAGAAACTTGGAAGGCTGAGGTAGGAGGATCACCAGGAGTTTGAAAATTTCATACATATATGAAGCTTTATGGGTTATGCAGTGCATCTGAGCTGAGGACCACCGGGACTAACAGAGGAACCCTGTCTCCACAAAATAAAACCAAAGCAAACTCCCCACATCTTCAAAGAAGGGGTCACTTATTTTCTAAGTTAGTGTGACCAAGGAATCAACATGTCTAATTACACATTTAATTACAGGTGAAAGTGCTTCATGGGCGCTCAATACCTGCTCACTGGGTGTTTCAATGGGTGCAAAGTCAATTTAGAGTACTGTTGGTAACTTAGCATTTCTCTTAGAATAAAAATAATAATGTAATTAAATAATTAAAAATAACTTAAATAATAAAAGGTAACTCCAGGAAGGTTAGTGATACAGCCTTGCCAAGAGGAGGAAGAAGTGCTGCATGTCCAGAGCTGATGAGCACAAGAGATGGATGATTGTGGGTGGAGGGAAGGCCAGTGTTTGGTGTTCACAGTCTGAGGTCCGACAGACTCTCCCTGTTACACACTGAAGTTGCTTACAATAGCCACCGTACATCCACACTGGCAAATTTGGCCTTGAAAGTCTGCCATGGCCCTGTGCTAGTTCTCACCACCCCCTTTCTCTTCCTTGGTCTTCATCATGACAAACGGCTTAAGTTTTCTGGGCCCATTTCTGTGACTGCAAATACAGAAGTCTTCAGAACTTATCTCAAAATACCACTACAGTGATTAAGTAAGTAAGTTAATTCCTTTAAAATGCTTCTTGTGATTAGCACTGGCACACGGCAGGAACATTTGACTATTGTCTTAGCATCACTGGACTCAAGGAAGAGAAAATTCTTTCCTAAGGACTGCAACCTGCAACACAGAAATGAGACATTACTAACATCCCCATGCATGTGTGGTGTGTGTGTGTGCGCGCACACACACACACCACACACACACACACACACACACACTTCTGTTGAATAAAATGGGCACTGTCAAGCCCTGTTCAGTGACAGGGAGATGTTTGAAATACGACATTGTTGTTGTGAGACATCACAGAACTTATCTGCTCAGTTGAGTTGGCCAGAATCACCAGGTGGTCCTGTCCATTGCTAGCTAAAATGTCATCGAGCATGTGACTGCACAATGTTATTAGATATATTTGATTTGGGAAAACTGAACAGAAAAGGTTAATTTCAAAGCTTGTGGGTTTTGATTTTGATGAAGTGAGCAGTCACAATACAAACTAGCAAATTCAATTTATTTAGAATATTTCATGGCATCTACTTTATATCATCAGTATTTTATTTGGAACACACACACACACACACCTTCGTCCTTTCTCGAAACAAAAGTGCCCTGACAGCAGGCATGGAGTGTGAAAAATAGTGGGGCTTGTGGGTGGGGAATGTACTGGCTAGGTTTTTTTTTTTGTCAACTTTATACAAGCTAGGGTCATTTGGGAAGAGCTATCTTCAAATGAGAAAAATGCCTCTATCAGATTAGCCTGCAGGCAAGTCTTATAGGGGTGTTTTCTTGGTTAATGACTGATATGAGAGGAACCAGCTCCCTGTGGGCAGGGAGGACTTGTAGCAAGGTTTTCTAAAGCTGCTGAGGTCAGGCAATGGGTGGCAGAGTCAGATCCCCTTCAGGAAGGCCCCATGAGCCCAACATAGGGCTGTGAAAGGAAGCCTCACTCAGGATGTTAGAGAGCCAGGATTGTGGGGTGTTCACTGAGGAAAGCCATTCGAAGATAGGCTATCTGTGCTGGAGAGAGAGCAAGAGAGGCAAGGCCAGTGGAGACCAGAGGCCACTACCACAAGTGTGAGATGCTTGGAATGGAGCTATGGGATTCGTTTCCCATGTTAGGTGCAGACCCGGTCTATGCCTTATTTTTCCTTTCTGTGCCCATATTCCTTTACCCTTAGAATGAAAACTTTCATTTTGTGCATTGTAAATCGGAAATATGTGACTTAGTTTTTAACTTTACAGGTTATCACAGCTAAGAGACTGCTTTGGGTATCACCAGAGATTTTGATCTTTCGAGCAATTAGATCTTAAACTGTTTAGATTTGGGGGACTCTTATAGATGAACTAAATCTACATTGCACCATGAGATGATCATGAGTCTTCGAGGCCCAGGGGTGGAATTTTAAAGCTTAAATGATATGTCATAGTGTCCAGCAGACAAGGGTGGACTTGAGGTATTTCATCTTCATGACGGCCTACCGAGACCTGGAATCACCTGGGAGACACACACCCGAGTGTGGTGTTAAGGGCACGACCAGATGGCAGGTGCAATCTAGGGGGGAAGATCTGTCTTGAATGTGGGCAGCACTGTGCATGGATTAGAGTCTCTGTCTTAATGAAGAGGAAGGAGGAGCACACCTGAACATCAGCACTCACCTCTCTCTGGCTCTTGACTGTGGACGTAGCAGGACAACTGTTTCACACCCCCACTGCCTCAGTTTCCCCTTGTGATGGACTGTGTCCCTTCTCTAATTGTGGGCTTTGTCAGGAGTTTTGCCCCAGAAATGATGCAGGGATAGATGCAGCCCCTTAGGTGACATGCCTCTGGATGGCCAGCTTGTTCCTCTGTGGGTGAGCTCAAAATATCTCCCCAGAACAGCAAAGAAAGAGGAGGAGGCTTAGCAACAGGGGACAGGAAGTAAGACCCGTGCCATAGGCTCTCCTAGGGAGCTTGGCACATTCCAAGCAGAAATCTGGCAGGCAGCAGGCTTTGCTATGTCACTGTTGCTTCCAGGGGAGGGAACTGAGCTGGCTCCCCTCTCCAGGAGAGGGATCCAGGGAGGAGAGAGAAGAAATCTCAGCAGAGAGAGGAAGGGCCCTCCTGTGCTCTGTCACCACATGCTATATGGTGTCCAATTAAAGGCTGTTGCTGGGGAGAGAACACGTCTGGTACCACGGTGACCCTCTGAGAGGAAGGAGAGCAGAAAAGCTTTGCCTTCGGTTACCAATAGCAACTCACACTCCCCTTGCCGGTCTGGCGACTTAGAGACTGTCATTGCTGGTGGCTTTTCTGTTTCCTTCCCCTTTCTCTGTAGTGTGCCTTTCCTCTGTTCAGCCGGGGTTGCTATGTCATTACCAGCTGATTGGTACTAATTAAGCCTGCTCTATGTGGTGGGTGTGTGCCTGTGGGTGGGAAACACGAGGATGCCAGTCAAGGGCCTGAGCCTCAAGTCCTATGAAAAGGGCCAAAAGACTTGTTCTTTTCAGTTGAACTGCCCAGGACTTACATCTAGGGGGAGAAATAGTAGGAGGTCACAGGTGGGCAGGGATTAACTCCAAGACAAGAAGAACCAGAGATGAAAGAATGCAAAAGGAGGCCACGCCACTTCTGTAGCAGGGGAGGGGAAGCATCAGATTTTTGTTACAGAATAATAAGACTTAAAGACTACACACGGAAGTGACAGCTCATACCTGGCATAACCCGAGGACTCCGTTTTCAGACCTCACCAGATCGTTCACCATCCACATTCCCATCATGCCCCCTCGTGACAGTGTGCATGTGGTAGCTCTTTAGAACAAGTCACCTTCATGTCAGGACAAAGCTCACTAAGAACAAAGGTTATACTGCTCTCCCCAAAATAGGAAGCCAGCATGCCCTGTCACAGAGAGAAAGGGACTAAAAAAAACCCCACAAAGACCTACAATTTCCCATGCCAGAGACATCACATGGACCATTAGCGGGTCTGTGTGGGCGCGCGGGGAACCACTGTCTTGAGGACTAGAAGCCAGTCAATCTAATGGGCTGACTCTAAATCATCACATCTCTGATGAAAAGTGCCATGTAGTCAGGAAAACACATTGTGGTCATAAATCATGGCATTTTCATGCCATTACTTGGGCTTCATTTTGGCTAATAGCTCTTTGCCTTGAGGATAGGGTTAACAATGTGCTGTACAGACAGCAGGTAATGAAGCTGCTAGTCCAAGATGAATGGTAGCATGCAGAATGTCACCTGCAAGCTGCGATATGCATCCTTTTAATCCACCTGGAAGGACCTAGAGAGGGATCTGAGGTAATTCAAAAGATCTCAGAGAGGCTGAGTACATGGCTAAGTCAGTACAGTGCTTGTTCTGCAAGCACAAGGACCCGAGTTCAAGATCCCCAGCACCCACATGTAGCATGTGTCTGTAACCTCAGTGTTATGGAAACTGATCCCGGGGGATTGCTGGGACTCACTGGCCAGCCAGTCCAGGCAAAGTGGTGACCTCTGTTTAATGAAACACCCTTTCTATAAAGCTAAGATAAGAAAGCCGCTGTGAAGGATAACTGAGGTCAACCCATGTTCTCTGCACTCAAGCACACATGTGCACCTGCAGACTCATGTTCACACACACACACACACACACACACACACGGACACGGACACGGACAGGAAGGAGCACAGGAAAGCTTCACCCTCAGATCTGCAAACTACTGGAGGGCAAACTCACCACTTCTTAGACTTGAGGCGAGGCGCTGGGTTCCGGGGGATGAGGAAGAGGGCTCTCATAGGATGCATGTCACAGAGGGCTGTGGGAGACGGAAAACAAGAACCAGAGCCAGTCAGAGGCCAAATCCACACTACCATCTTGGCTGTGTAGAAAATGCTGCACAGTGTTCAGTGTCCATAAGGCGCTTGCCAGGAAGGGGTCAGATGACCCAGACACCTCTGTTGGGCAAGCATTTCAAAGGGCTGGTGTCTAATTAGATGAATATCGTAAAATGCCCATTTCAAACAGATACTAATAATCCTAGTGACCACAATTTCATGTCATAAGGAAAATAAGCTAAAGGGCCAAAACTAGCAACCTCTGCTGTAGGTAGCCAGCTGCCATTCAAAATCACCAGCAGCAGATGTCACTATGATTGGCGTGGCTGAGGTAATTTTCTTTAACAACAGCCTAAGCTACAATCTACGAGGCATCTAGACATCCACAGACCTGTCTCCCCATTAGAGGCTCATGCAAACACTGCTATCTACGCAAATTTCTAGGCTCTTGGTACCCTGCCAGGACACCAAATGTCCTGAGCAGCTTTCAGGTTGCATGGTGTGCCTTGAGTTTGAAATCCTCCAGCCCCAGGATGACCACGGGATGAAGTCAGCTCATAAACACAATATCATGAACACACTCTATATTCTTATTTCAATCCACATATCCTATTGCTTACTTTCTAACAGTGAGAATACATTTTTTGGTATCAAGATTGAGAATATATGCTCCCTCGATGCCAGAGAAGTCTGTGGGTAGTTTATTTTTAGTCTTGTCTACCACTCAGGATGATAACACAGTTTTAAGAGTGTGGTATCTGAATTTGGCGACTCACAAATGTCATCGTGAGCAAAGGAAATTTTGTCAACAAACACTCTAAGCCAATCACGCCGCACATGGATTCAAGGAACTTAAGGAAAATAAGAGTGCAGCGAGGACGTCGAGAGCCCTAAGTCTAAGAATGAGCGGTCATGAATGTCTTTGCAGGTCTTTTCAGCCCTGGGCCTGCGAGGGGTGGATGAGAAGGTGTGAAGGCGTGGGAATGCTCATGCAAGGACACTCCTGGGGGATGGAGAAGGGCCCAGGGAAGAGTCATGCTCTAGTAACGCAATCCTAGCCCTGGGTGGAGGAGGGAAGGTGGGCCCTAGACTGTCCTGTAGTCCCAGGCAGGGACAGCTAGGTATCAGGGTGTTGCTTGAATCACAGCTGCCTGCAAAGTGAACCCGTCTTCCAGGAAAGGGTGTGTTGGTGTCTACTAAGGTTGGCACTGACGGGGACATTCAGGGAGTTCTGGGAGGTACAGCCTCAATCCTCCACCACTGCAACAGCTTCCAGAGGTCTTCTACGGTGCTAGCACAAAGTTCCAGGGAACTTGGGAGGTTCTCAAGATTGCAAGCCTCCGGGACACTGCTCCTATAAGGGCAGGGACATCTTAAATCCTAAATCCTAATATTTCCAGAAGAGGGGCAGCCTCTGAGTGCAGGTGCTTGTAAAAGCTGTGCCTAGGAATTGAGCTTTGGAGTTCTGTACGTGGGAGCTGACATTATCTGTGGTTGCGCCAAGTTCTGTGTGAGGTACAGTGCCTCAGGAGTGAGCCCCACAGTAAGTGGGAAAGGCAAAAAGACTCGCCCAGGTTAGCGTTCTTTTTCCTATCAAAACCATGCTGCTCAGAAACGAAAAGACATCCTGGCTGATTTAAGATCCTCTTGCTTCTTAAATATGCCACAGCAGACCCATGCCAGGCTCAGTGGAGCAGAAGGAGTCCAACCGCAGCCCTGGCAAGGAGCCTGCAGGACCCGCAGGACCAACCAACAGCAAATTTTACCCAGGGAAGGAACTTACGGGGTGCACCTTCTGCCATCTCAATGGCGGTGATTCCCAAAGACCACAAGTCACTCTGTAAAACAAGAAAGCACAGATACACGCACAAATTCAATTAACAGAGGACAATTTGGTTAAACCCGGTAATGACTTCAGAACTGCCTGTGGGGAAGTCAATCCATTGTCTGTTTACAAACCTATTTCTCCCATCCAGCTGCATAGCCAGAGGAGTCACACTCGCTTTACACTGCATGTATTTTTCCTGGTGCCTGGCATATGGTATGTTCCCAATAAACGTATGAAAAAATATATAAGGGTTTTTAAAGTTAATTCATTACTGAGACTTACATGTCAGCGGAGCCATAGGAAATTTTGCTGTTTCCATTTTTTAACTTGTGTAAATTTCATGATACTATTACATCTGCCTAGCATCTACTTTCCTCCCCTCTCTTCCAGCCTCCTCTCTTCCCCTTCCGCACTCTTGTTAGCCCCCTCCCTTCTCCCAGATAGCTCCCCCTCCCTTCTGCTCTCCGTCTCAGACACAGTTTTTTCTTTCAATGCTTTTATTGGGCCATAGCTGTTACATAGTACACTGCACATGTATGAAGATACCACCCGCTAAGGTGTGGCACTCCTGTGACTCTGCCATCATGTCGAGGCAGCAAGCATACCCCCAGAAGACTGCACTCTCCCCCTGTAGGTTTCCCCTTCTTTCCCGGCTCTCTTTCCACTCTCTAGGTCACCTACCCATCTGCTCTCTGTCAGTGTCGATTACATTTTCCAAACTTCAGAGAAAAAACAAAACAGTAGGGGGCCTTTTGCATTTGGTGGTTTTTTTTCCACTTATGACACATTCTGGAAGGCCCTCCTGGTTGCATCATATTTTGATACTTTGTGTCTTTTTGTCATTTTAGTTGTATTCCACTAAGCAGATGGACTGGAGTCTGACGCACTTGCTGAGAGATATTTGGAGTGTCTCCAGTTTGGGCTACTCTACAGAAAATGGTTGGAAACCCTGGTGTCTAAGTCTTGGGGACAAGCTTTTATGCTTTCTAAATAAATTCAGAAC
>LOJH01011766.1:0-13753 GCA_001685095.1 Ellobius talpinus
GTTCTGGATTTTGACTGAAATGCTCCCTGCTTTCTGTAAAGAAATCCTGGATTTCTTCCCACTGTTCTTCAAAAGTTTGAGTGGTTAGGCTTTGAAGTTTCTGTAGGCCAGGGACTTCTGGGTCCTGCTGGTCAGTTTTGCAGGCAGATTTTGTTCGAATTTNTTTGCGTAGCCTGACTGATAAAATTGAAGTTTCTGCTCCACAGCAGCTGTAATCTGGACATGTTTAGAGCTGCAGGGTTGCTGATTTCCATGCTATTGCTCAGCCAGTGCTGCTCTCTGGGTGCTCACGGCTGTTCGGGCCACCCCTTGGGGACAGTTAAAGAAGTTGTTTCTGATTCCCCACAGAGGGTGTTGGAGAACATGAAAAGCAGACAGCGATTCACTCACAGGCTCATTTGTAACTTGGTAAACATCTTTAGAGTGTTATATAAAAGACTCTTGACAACCTTGTCAGCCTGCAGCCTAGATTCCCAAGGCTCCTGGAGACACTTTGAAGAATAGCACCTCCAAGACGACATATAGCAATGTCAGGCCTTTTAGAGCCAGATGGCTATGATTCGAGCCATGGCAGTGGTAGCCTGGATTCTTACGCCTGACTTTGCAAACCCTTCTGTGACTAGGGAGTTGAGGTGTGCTGTGTGAACTCTTCCATGGAGCACAGGTGCAGGCAGACACTGAATCCAGGAGCCAGGACAGGAAGGGAAACCCTCCGAGTGTCGCATGGAGTGCTGAAGGCACCAATCCTGGCCCTGGAAGCTTCTGAGCATTCCACCTTGCAATCAATTAAATGCAATTTAAGTGGCTGTTACTTGAAGTGTCTGCCGTGTTTCTGTGTATTGAACAGGCTCGCCTTTCAAATCCTTTGTGTAAAAATTAGATGACTTTTTTTCTTTCTTGATTTCTCATTATGTTAGGAATGCTGCCTCTTTAAGATAGTACACCAGGCAAAAACATTTGCCACTTTCTAATGGCTTTGACCTCTAAAACAATCGGCATTTCTTACTTTTTCCAGCTTACATTTTGTAAATTCTCATGCCCTTGCTCTCCCCCTTCTGTTGGTGGTATTTATAGCATACAAACATTGTAAAGATTTCAGGCTTACCAACCTTTTTATTTATATTTTTGCCTGTTTGAGTGCCTGCCCCTGCTCTCTGTCACAAAGATATTCTACAATGGCTAATGCTTATTTCTACCTCTCCTGTTTCCCAGTTGCCACATCTGGAATTCATGCGGTTAGTGCTGTTGGATTTTTTGTGGACTAAGCAGTTTGCCTGTTTTTTTTTTTTTTTGCCCTGCCTCCCTTGATGCAACCTGTGATGTTTCTCCTGTGTCAGCTTCTTAGGGATGGAAGAGCTCCTCATGTTTGCTTTGTATTATACAAAGAGCTTTCTTTGTATCTTCTAGCCTTGGCTTCTGGAAAGTACCTTTTTTTGGAGGGGGGAGTTTTGAGACAGGGTTTCTCTGTGTAGCCCTGGCTATCCTTGAACTCGTTCTGTAGATCAGACTGGCCTTGAACTCACAGAGATCCACCTGCCTCTGTCTCCTGAGCACTGAGGTTGAAGGTGTGTGCCACCACCGCCCAGCGGAAAGTACTCTCACATATCAAGTCTTCAGCAGCATGTTTTGTAAATAACTACTCATATTTTACTTGTAGATCTATTTATCATCTTCCCTCCCTCATATACATATATACACTACATATATACATGCATACACACACCTATATATATATATATATATATATTAACCCCTAGGTACTTTTTCTTTTCATAACAAAAAGGTCACTGCTATCACAGGTCTCTTTCCCATTACCGAAAGAGAGGTGGTGGGAGGAGGTGATAATTGGGTCCTCATTGAGGGGGGCTGGGACAGTTGCTCTTCGCTTTGGTATAGTTTCTGATAGATGTTTGCATTCTTTATTGGCTTAGTGACCCTGGAACCCAGTTACTGCACCAGACATGGAAGAGCCTTTGCTTCCGGGCTCATCATATATTTAAGTCAGGCTTACCTGAGAGATGTGCTGGCCTGGAACCCACTTTGTAAGAACCAGGTGGCCCCAAAGGTGTAATCCTCCTGCCTCATCTCCCGAGTGCTAGGATTATGAGCGTGGGCCACCATGTCTGGCCTGCGTTTCTATTTATTGTTTGTAAAGCAGATCGAGAATGTGAATGTGCCTTTCTCTGTGGTTGCTCTGGGAGCTTTCAGGACAAGCTTTGTCAAGCAAGCTGTGTTGTGGCTGCTAGACCTGCAGGACCTAGTCAGCCAGTGTGGTGTGGGGTTTCTTCTGGGCCAGGAGGTGCAGGGGCTGGTGACCCAGAGCACAGCACTCAGTGTCCTGGGCTCCCGCTGTGCAGACTGATTTCAGTAGGAACACAGCAGTCAGTGTACTGGGCTCCCGCTGTGCAGACTGACTTCAGTAGCTTTCTCTGTGTAGAATCTAGCTCCATTCTCGGAGAGGATAGCCACCCAAGAACTTTTCCCTTCTTGTGTTTCTTGTAAGACAGTAAGGGACTTTATAGAATTTGGTGGGTTGGGTTAATTTACTCTTCCCTCAGTGGATCTCTCCCCTGTTCTAAAAGATACAGTTAAGAAGGATGAATGGAATTATCATCTGTCTAGGGTTGTCATTGCTCTGTAAGTCGAAATTCCTTCACTGTCACCCTGCTTCAGGTCACTCAGAAGACCATGTAGATATGATCCATATCTACTTCCATTTAACATGATAGAAATGGAAACAGATGGTACGTAAAATAAACTGTTTAAAAGAAACAATAGCATACCTATTATATGGTAATATAAATATTTTTACTGAAAATGACTTCCTCAAAACTGTCATTCACAAGAAGGAGAAGTGAGACATTGTTCTGTTTTTTTCTTTAGTGGGAAGGTGGGACTCCCCTCCTTCCTTCTGTATTCGGTCTGTGCATACTGTGTAGGAGCTGCAAACCCATTAGCCCTGTGTCAATACCCAGAAGCGGCCCGCTGTCAGCCTCTCAGGGTGCTCTGGTGCTCAGAGGATTGTTTTGTAGAGATTGGTCTCTGAGTGTGGAATCCGAAATGAAATCAATCGTTTTTTCAGCTGTTTGTGTATGGTCTTGTGTTTGAGGGGATCTTTGACATAGCAAGTATCACAGTGCCATGGTCATTTGGTAGTTCCGGTCAATTGACTTAGATTTCATAGTCTTGAGGCATCTTTTTAAAAATCATGCACGCACGCATGCACACACACACACACACACACACCAAACAAACCAACCTTTATATTTGTTGGTAGTGTTGCTGGTGCTTTTATCGGAAGGGTCTTACATTGTCAAGCTCCTGGTTTTGGATGTACGTCTTTCGCAAGGCGAATTTCCACTTGAAATCTGAAGTTTTGCCGTTGGTATGACAGGCTCACTTGGATTAACTTCGAGATCTGGCAAGCAGCCCCTTCATATTCTGCGTGCCAAGATCCCTTCAAATAAAAATGGTGTTCCTGAGTTAAGTCACTAGTTAGCTGACAGCTCACAGCTGCGACAGTGCTGTTGCTGGATGGTCCTGTTCTCACATGGTCCTGCTCCAGGTTGTCCCATTCCAGGATGCTGAGATACTCATTGCAGGCTCCTCCCCCCCCTCGCTCTCACAGAATAGTGAAGAGGTGTCTACTGAGATTTTACATCAGGATATCCTTTTGTGAGAAGTATTTATTTATTTATATACACAGTTGTTTTGTCTGCATGTCTGTCTGCACAACAGAAGAGGGGATTGGATCCCATGGGACTATAGTTATAGAGGCTGTGAGCTGCCGTGTGTGCTGGGGATTGAACTCAAGTCCCTTGGAAGAGCAGCCAGTGCTCTTAGCCGGTGAGCCATCTCTCCAGCCTTCATCAGGATATTCCTGAAGGCAGCTTTTTAACTCAAGTGGCCGCTGGTACTGAATGGAGTGGTAACTAGTGCAAGTTGGTCTTGTTTCCCAGATTCTTGTGGAGGCCTCAGCACTTTCTTGTTACACAAGAGAAAGTAGGAAGAGATGTCTGAACATATTTTGGTCTCATCAGCCCATTGGGAAGTCATAGGGGCCCAAAGGTCTATAGACCCCCTCTGACAACCACTAACTTTGACCAGGCAGGATCTGTCTGTCTAAGGGTGACCTTTCTCTGACTCACACAAGGATGGAGTGAGGGGAAGCTAGACTAAATATGGCTCTGTAGGCGAGGAGGAAGTGAGAGACATTGAGAGGGCAGCGGACACTGGCCAGCACAGGGGCATGAGGCTTCCAGAGAGTCTCAGAGCAAGCGTGTGAAAGCTCTCAGAGCATGCTATCTTTCTGAGAAACACTGCATGGGTGTGGGAGTGGCATGGGGTCCGAGCCAGCTGGGAAATGGGGTTCTGTGTGGAATCAGTGGATGGATGAGAAGGCACACAGCCATTACACATGGAGTGCTCAGGGGACCATGAGTACAAGGTACTGTGGGGACTTTGTGGAGAGTGAAAGGACACCCCTGAGCCCCATGAGCCTGGTGTTGAAGGGAAAGGTCATGGGCCAGGAGGAGGAAGCCAGTCTGTTAAGTGGCATCTGTGAGACTCTGAGCAGCTGGTGGTGGCATTGATACATGCCCTGTCCTCTTTCTGGTCATCTTTCGCATGAGGAAGCTGAAGGGACTCTGTCCTTCAGTTTTGGGGTATACTGGGTTATTTCAGCAGGAAGAAGTTGGTTCGGATGCTGAGAGGGCAGAAGTGGATGAGTAATGGCACTGTTTTTTTGTTTTTTTAATTTTTAAATTTATTTTTACTTTTTATCTCTGGATGAGAAAAGTATATAGGTTTATTGAAGACTCTACAAACCAAAATGTTCCAAAATCTAAAATTTGGATGCATAAAGTAGTTCAGATTTTGGAGCAATTTCAAACTTTGGGCCTTTGGAATAAAATTGTAAGCCAACAATATCTACGAAAATGTCCCCAAATCTGAAACCTCTTAATCCAAAGGATTTTGGATACGGGCACTCAGCCTACAGTTGTCTTTAGGATGAACAGGACTCTTGCCCATGGATGATTGTGATGAAGTCCTGGAGAAATTGTAGTGTACATATTTATACAATATAACTTTATACCTCCTGGATTTTAATCCACCAATAATGGCTTGGGAGGCAGAATCACAGCCTGAGGGAATACCCCTAGAAAGGCTAGAAGTCAAGGATTTGCGAGTGAATTTTCATTTGGCTACATCTGGTAGCTTAAACACCAATAATCTCTCAGCACTTGAGAGGCTGAGGTGGGAATTTTGCCATAACTTTAAGGCTAACCTGAGCTACAAAGTGAGGCTCTGTCCCAAGAACAACCACAACAATAGAGTTTTCCCCCTTCTTTCCTTCCTTCTTTTTAGAAATTTTAATTATTTGATAAATTAAAGATTTAGTTACTTTTATTTCATATGTATTAATGTTTTGCCTGCATGTTTATCTGTGCACCATATGTGTGTCTCATGCCCAATGAGGTCAGAAGAGGATGCCATAAACCCTGGAACCAGAGTTAGAAACAACTGTTCGCTCCCATGTGGGTACCGGGAATTGAACCTGGGTCCTCTGGAAGAACACCAGTATTCTTAACCAGTGAGCCATCTCTGCAGCTCCATCCATTTATTCGTAGTAGTTTAGGACCATTTGTTTAGTAGGCAGCTGCTCACCGTACTCTCTGCTAAAGTTCAGAGAGTAATTGGAGTTCATTAAATGCATTCTTGAAATTGTCGGAGAACAAAATATAGTAGTCATTTAAAGAACCCAGTATTTAAATGAAAACGTGATGACTTCTGGGCAGAAGGGTGGGATTGACTGAGGGTACCCTTGCCTTTGGGAGCCTGTGTGACTGTTGGTGGGGAGACCTAGTGATTTGGGGGGATCCAATTTGCTGGCACCTTCCCCACTTGGGGGACTAAGGCTGCCAGATACAAGGTCCTTGCTGTGTGTCAGCCTGCTGGCGGTGGGCTTCTACCAGCGTGGCTGCAGCAGGTCGTGATTGGTTCACAGTTGATGTATGAATGAGTCCTCAGGTTTCATCCAGACTCTGACCTCCCCTCAGTCAAAGAAACAAAGATGAGTGGCTTCTTGCTGGGATCTGATGAGTTTTTAGGAATGCCTATGCATTCTATGCTATAGACACTGAAGAGTGAGTTGCCTTTGTGTGGTCCACTCCTGTTGCCCTGGGTAGAATCGGATGCTACACAGCTAAGACTGCCTGTCCTCCCAGCTCGCAGCCTGCCTTGAGCGATGGACTGTTAAGATGATCTGACACCACTAGCCTTGGGCTCAGGGGCACCAAGGTAGCTGGGTGAGTCCTAGGGGCAAGCATAGGATAGTCAGAACCGACATTGGAACTAGACTGAGGTGGGCAGGGGGCATGTGGGAAGCTTTAAGTGTGGACCCACTGAAGATCTTGAGCTGATGCTGCGGAGGCTGAGCTTTCCCTGTGGGCGATCTGACATTGGCTCTTTTTCTAGAATGTTGTAAGGCAGCAAGCATGTGACAGCCGGATCCTGAACGAGGGACAGTGATGGCTGGATTTCACTGGGCTGTGAACATGCTCTCAATGCCCTGGTACAACTGTAAGCATCTGCTCTTTTCCACTGCGTCTTGGTTTGGGAATTTAAGACTTAGGGGACCAAGCCATCCACACTAAGCTTCTCAGAGACTGTCCGTCACTGAAGGCCTGGCCGAGGTTGGCATCTGCTGTCACTGAGCCATCACGCTCACAGAGTTGGCAGCCGGACTGGCCAAGTGCTGCGTGCTGGCTGGTGGCTTCAGTTTCTTTCCAAATTGGCAGCTCTGCAGGGTTGCTGAAGTGGCCCCATAAAGTGGCAGGAATCACACAGCATCCCCTCCGCCATCTTGCTCTACCATTCAGACAGCGGTGATTCGTTGTACATGGGGCTGGAATTATTAAGGTCATCTCAGAGGCTGCCTGTCATGTGATTGGCCCAGTCATCAGCTGCTCCCGGGCTGTGCTGCCCCTTCTACCTTAGTACTTTCTGCCTGCCGTCCTCTGCCTGGGCGGGCTTCTGTCTGGGTTTTGAAACTCTTGTGGTTGTCCTGTTGTTATCCAGTGGAAATCTTTCTTGATTTCGAAATCCCTGATCACAATCCTGTGTGGTGCTGATTAGAAGATGAAGAATCAATATTTGTGGTATGTATTCTAACAGATCTCAAAAGCTTGGGCAGACGATTGAAAAATCTAGATTACACACAGATAAAGACCTAAATAGGTTAACTCCTGGGGTACACAAACTCCTAGGCCCTGGGAAAGTTTTTCTGTTTCAGCCTTAGTTAACCCTCTGTGAACCTTTAAGTATTGTCTAGAAGGCAGGATGGAAGGTTTCCTGAGCTCCTGGGCTCACAACCCCAAGCTGAGATTTGGTCCTCTGTCTCTCTGACCTCTGAGGCCTTGTTGTCTGGGCTCTGCCCATTTCTGCTTGGGGCATTACTCTGTAGTTTGAAAGCAGGGGCCCATGAAGGATTCCATTTGATATTGATAGTTCTGCGAGGGGGGGGACAGGGGTCCCAAGAGGTCCTAGGATTTGCCTTGGGCAACCCTGCTGGAGAGGTAGAACCCAGACAGGAAGTCTCAGGCAGGTGCCTTGGGGAAGGCATCTAGGCCCCTGTGATGCCCCCGGGAGTGGTTGTGGGGGGCTGACATGCAGTCGCTTCATTTCCCACCGTCCTCATCCTGCCCTCTCTCCCATGTCTGGCCTTGTCACTGCACCATGCTGCTGCTACTGGCCTTTTATTCCCTGAGGCTCCACTGTGGCCTGCTTCTGGGCCAGAGGGGGAGGGCCTGTGAAATCCACATTGGTTCCAGCACCCCATCTGCATTGTTGGGGCCTCCCATGACACAGGACCCGCTCTGCTCACATAATGGCCCCTGTTGAAGGACTCCTCTGTAGGAATTTAGACATGAATTTATTTTGACAGTGCCTGCTAATGTCTCCCGGAAGTGAAAACCTGCGAGACCAAATGACCTCAAGATCAAATGACCTCGTGACTTTTTCCCTCCTGGGAGGGCTCTGATCAAATAAATGCCTGGGGCTTTTGTTCCTTCTCTTCTTTCTCCTCTTCTTTCCCCAGGGATAAATTATAACTTCTGTGTATGCGTAGAGGAGTTTTGCTCCCTGGGTCCTTCTTGCCTTCTTCAGCTTGACTGGATGAAACATTTTCTCAAACCTGTCTACTTAGGACCCCACTCCTGATAAATTTCTACCTCGACTGGCTGAGCTTTTGCTCTTTTTCTTCTTTTTCCTGCTATGGGAACTGAATCCAAGTCCTGGTACGTGCTGAGCCCGTGCTCAACCACATAGCTGTAACGCGGTTCTTAGGTGTCACCTTTGTCTCAGTTCGCCTTCTTGGCATACAACCACCTCTTGTCAGGGAGAGACCTCCCTCCCCAGCCTGCCTGCTAAACTTTCTCAAGGAGGGAGACCTGGCAAGCATCACCTAAGATTGCTTGACTAACAGACATTCTTTCTCTTTCTTCCAGCCTGCAAGTATTCCTGCCACAAGAAATGTGAAGCCCAGGTAAGCGTTCCATGGCTTCCCGTGGGACTTTGTGGAGCTGGCCTTCACTGACTGATGGGCATAGGGGGAGGGCGGCCCTTGGACTGAAGCTGGGAAAGGAACTGGGACCTACTGGAAAGAGGCCGGCCGGCAGATACTGCTGAGTGCGGCATATTACTTTCATCTCAAGAGCAAGCCGAAAGAGCTTTGAAATCCATGTTTTTAATTATAGAAAATAATTCCGAAGAATTTGATTTCAGATAAGACCTCAATCATCCTTTTCAAAATGGCCATACCACCAGCTCCTTCCTGGCGATGAGTGATTCTGACTTTCTCTCTGTGTTGCCATCTATTCATGGGGTAGAGGTGCAGAGACAGAGTCAGGGTGCATGTTTAGCCTAGAGGAGCGTGCTGGCTCACTTTGAGGGTCGTTAGCTGTTCAATGTGGTTGGTGAAAACCTAGGCAACCTGGAGTAGGGATCTTTAGGCCTAGTGTCTGTGTCCCTAGAGTGCTTGAGAGCCAGGTGGTCCCCTGGTTGCTGTGGCCTTAGCAGCCTTACCTTCGATGAGCAGAGAAGTGAGAGGCCTAGAAATGAAGGTGCCGAGGATGTGGCTATGGTTCTTTCCCTGCTCTGTGCCTACAGCTCTGGATTTCCTCGCTTTGAGGCTACTCTTCAGGTGACTCCAGCCTTTCAAAACCTCGCTGACGGACAAACTGTCAGGGGTTCTGGCGAGCCGTTCCTCTGGCTGTGGGACAAGAGAGATGGGCTCTGCTGATGTTCACGCTGTTCCCAGATCTCCATCCTGTCTTCAGTCTCTGAGCTAGACGCTGTGGTGAAAATTTTAAGGATACCGTGAACCACATGACTTCACATACATGTTTTCTATGTGAGGGCCAGGAAGGGTAGAGTTTCTCCACACAAAAACACACACACACTTATACATATAAACATTTATGTGTACAAACCCCATGTCTTAGGGTTTTTATTGCTGTGAAGAGACACCATGACCATGGCTATTCTTATAAAGAAAACATTTAACTGGGGCTAGTTTGCAGTTCAGAGGTCTAGTTCATTATCATCATGGCAATGCGTGGCAGCATGCAGGCAGACATGGTGGTAGAGGGGTATCTGAGAGTAGGGATCCAAAGGCAACAGGAAGTACAGTTTTGAGCTTAGGAGACCCCAAAGCCCAACCCTAGTGACACACCTCTTCCAATAAACCACACCTACTCAAACAAGACCACACCTCTTATTAGTGCCTCTCCCTATGGGTTAAGCATTCAAACACATGAGTCTATGGGGTTCATACCTATTCAAACCACCATACCCCACATGAGTACACTCATTCTGTTCATATGTACATGCATGTGTACTCACAGTCATCCATGTACCCTGTGCACACATAGGCACACATATTCACATTCACAGAAGTACCCCCACAGAGGCGGAAAATGAATGGTCTTAGCCCTAGGGCTCTTTCCAGAGATAAATGACTTGTCTTTTAAGTCTTCTGTGGGCATATTTAGAATGTGCCGAGAGCGGAGAGGGTTGCTCAGTGCTGCTGATAGATGCCTAAGCTAGCTTAGGACCAGCACCCTCTACCCTCTTCACCTTCTTCTTCTCTTTCTTGAGGTCATTCAGAAGCTTTTTCTAAGCCTAGTTGGGTAGCATGGAGCAGCTCTGCCGCCCTTCTCACTCAATTCTGTGTTGGAGAACGTCCTCTTCCCCCTGGTCAGGCGCCCTGGAGTGGGACTGATTTCCGACCCTGGTTTTTTATCTTAGCCTCACTTCTGTGTGCTACCCACCTTTGGTCAAAGGAACTGTGCTGCAGTGGCGCCTGGAATGGGGGATGTAGTGCTGAGTGGGGCCAATCTGTTTTGGGAGCAGATCTGGCTTGGAGAGGCTCCCTTCCCATGCAGGGACTTCAATGTGCCTTTCCGGTGGCGTGTCTCTTTTGGTGGCCCTTGTCCTCATGGCGCATGTCTTGTCACTGGTGGGGGTGTGGTCCAAGGGCTGAGTGCTTGTCTTGCCACCCACTCCATCCCCTGACTCTAATCCTAGGCTAGTCACCTCTGACCTGAGCTGTAGCAGTGAGCCTGCATCTTTCTCTCCATTTCTGACTACTTCGGATTTCTTGCTTCAAAGCATCATCCAGAAGTCTAAGTAGGCGGTCTGCTGAGAGATAAGTAGGCTTTCCTCCTATCAGAGCCTGCCAGGGGGAAATGTAGCCACATTCTTAAAAAAAAAAAGTTTTTAATATGGCTTTGAATAGCATGAGAGAACGCCACCAGCAGTAGTAACAAAGCACCTTCTCATTCCACACACAGAGTCGTGGTGTCAGGGGACTGAGAACCATAAATTCTCAGCAGCCCAGCAGAGCTTAGTGCCTGGGAAGCATTTCTTTCAGGAACTGGAGTGTGGTTTGTCCCACGTTACTTCTGTGAGTTCAGGGTCCTTGCTTGTATGTCATAGATCTCACTCCTTGGCTTTGGGCCTTTACTACTGTGTATATGGATCACTGTGCAGCCTCCCTGAATGTGGCTTTGGAAAATCGGAAAGCTTTGTGAAGGTTTAGACTTGGCTCCCATGTTAGACCTCGTCTGTCTTGTACTGACAGGGTGACGTGTGCCCCATGTACCCTCCTCAGTGGTTCCTGAGGGTGAGAGCTAGGAAAGGTCCCTGCAGCGTGTGTTGGCGTGTGATGGACTTAAACGCCATGACCGCTGCTCTGTTCGGTTAACACCACAGTCTTAGGTATCTGTTGTGCCTGTGGTTGCTCCATTAGTACTGAGGATGTGGAGGGAAGGTTCTATAAAGAAGATTGAGTCACAGTAGGGAGACAAGACATGGTGAGGAGACGTAGAAGCCCCAGTATGGTAGATGAGGTTTCTGTCTTCCTGAGCATGTCCCTCATTCCAGGTTGTGTGGGCAAATGGAGGAAGAGACCTGGCCTTTGATCTCCTTGTGGCTTTTGGCCTGAAAGTAGGCCAGTCTACCTGCTGTGGTCCTAGTGTCTGTGTCTCTAGGGTCATGTGTTGAAATAAGCATGATGACATTGGGGTGGAGCCTCTGGGAGGTTATTAGGTATTGTTGGGTGGGGCCTTAGGATTGATGGGCTTAGTGCCCTTTTCAAAGAGACACCGGAGAGTTTTCTTCCCTTTCCATCAAATAGAGACTGCAGGAAGGCATGATGGGGATCCAGAAAGCTGACCCCTACCTAGCACTAAGCCTATTTGTACTTCAATGTTGGAGTGAGTGTCCAGCCTTTTGAACCGTGAGCCATAAATTCCTGTCATTGAAGCCACTAAGTTTAAAGTGGGTTTTTGTTTGCTTTTTTTCTAAGATGGCTTGGATGACTGAGGTAGGTCTGCCTGAGCCTCAGTTTCCCCCTGTGTGGAACAGACAGACAATACTGCTTAAATTACACACAACAATGGCCTTCTCTTAGACACTGTGTACAATAACACTGTGTGTGACCCTAGGGAAGTCAAGGAGACGATGAGAAATCTCTTTGAGAGTTTGGCATCTCAGGGTCGTGCTCCCCGGGTGCTCAGCTGATTCATTTCAGCCCCTGAGCCATTTGGGCCTCATGACTTGGTTTTTCCCTGCCCTCAGTTGACTCATTGACATGAGGGGAAAGGGAAGGAGAAGTACAGAAGTTTTAGGAAAGCAGATGTTGTGAAGAGAAAAGAAGAAGAGGGCCTGGGGATGGTCCCTGAGAAGTGAACAAGAACAGATCTTGTCTTTGCAGCCTGTGGCAGCCACGGACATTGGCTATTTTGATGTTTGCCCATGCCTTGAGTCACACTTTAGGGTCCTGGATCAGCAGAGATCCCCCATGGAGACTGAACACAAGTTAGCTGAGCTGGAGCACACCTGGGACAGCACTGAGCAGCCATCGGGTCCTGGCAGTCAGCATCTGCTTTAGTTCAGGAAGAACCAGTCTCTAGCACCAAGGCTCCATTGAACCCTCAGCCTCTAGGCCATCCTCAGTCTTGCCTGCCTGGCTTCATTTTGTCTCTGACACATCCAAGATGACCAGTCCTCTGCAGAGGCCATGGCAGGGCTAGCGTGTTTCTCTCCTTCCTGTTGCTCCTCAGCATCATACGCAGGACTGGGTTGCCACAGATAGGTGATGTTCTGAGGTACACAAGGAAGCCATGTGAGTTCTCGCTTTGTGGCGTGTTAAGCCCTCAGCTGTGACTGTCCCTGCTCTGTCTCATTGTCTTGTGTCCGGGTTTACCCTCCTTCAGGCCCCAGAGCACCAGACAGCTCTACTGTGATAGAAGCAGGGTCCAGGTGATTCCCACCAGGACAGGGTGGCTACACCATGAACATTCAGGAAAGAATGAACTGGTGGTGCTTGCTCGGGCATTAGCATTGAAGATAAGGGTGTCCACCTAATCCCCTACCCTAAGGAGTGGAAGGGGTGGACCCAGATATTTTCCTAGGAAAATGAGCTAATTTCACTTAGTGAAAAATAAGACAAAACAAAAACAAAACAAAAAACAAACAAACAAAAAATCAAACAAAACATTTTTCATGAAAACAACAAAAGTCAGAGCCCCAAACTGTTAGGAGCTGAGCTTTTGTGCTGTGTTTGTGGTTGCCCGTTTCCTGGTATACTTTCTGAGGCTCAGTGTCTGTATCTGAAGCTGGGATGGGCAGTTATAGCAGTGTTGTAGGAGTGACGTGAGACACGGAAGGTCTTTCATGAAACTGGCTTGCCGTGTATGCTCAGGAAGAATGCTCCCCAGAGGTTACAGGGAAGAGCTGAACCTTCAGGCATGGCTGTTTCCTCACCACATGACACTGAGTGCTTCTGTTCTTGGCTGGTAGTTCTGTTCTTGAAGGTGGCAGCTACAGAACCAAGTGATGGCACTTCCCTGAGAGATGGTCAACCCATGCTGCCAGCTCAGCATTTGCCCAGCATTCTTCCACTTGACTCCCCACCATTTGTCCCAGCCATGGAAGTAGTTGAATTTTAAGCTGGGCAATTCAATAAACAAACACTTCTGAGTTTTGCTCTAGCCAGACGCTGAGCAGGGCCCAGGTACAGCATTGACTTCAGGACAATTCCAGCCTGCTACTGTGAGCACCACTTGGGAGCCTGGGTCTGCCAAGAGACGCTTCTCTGCGTTGCTGCAGTGTGTGTGCTCTGTGTTTTAGAGAGGGAAGCTGGTGTGTGTGTGTGTGTGTGTGTGTGTGTGTGTGTGTGTGTGTGTGT
>LOJH01011767.1:328-26181 GCA_001685095.1 Ellobius talpinus
CTTCAATGCCCATCATCCTCTTGAAGTAGATTGGTGCTTCCAGGAGCAGACGTGTCTCACTGTTGAGGAGAGTCTAAGTTCTTAAAACATTTTAAATGTCATATTCTGTAAGTCTTTGAAAGGTTTGAAAAATACCTTACCTATCTATCTGAACTATATCTCTGAACATCTATAAAACCTAACTAACATGGCTACAAGCTTGACTATTATAGATGACTATTAACCTGTATTTCTTAATCATTCCTCACATTTTTAATGAGCTGCACAGTCAAGAACAGAAGTACAACAAAATTGACCTTAAATTTGTATCAATAAACCAAGGTCCATACCAATGCAAAGTATTCATCTTTATATCATATCCCCCTTTAAATGTATACATTTAAACATTTATAAACAATATTTGGGAATTTTCCCGATTGAGAAATTGGGGTAGTGTTTAGTACATGACTGGTGCTCCTGTGTCCACTAGCATTGGGGTGTTGTTGGGGTTGTGCAGGTCAAGACAACAGACCTGAGGACGGGAGCCTGGGGTGGCCCAGGAAGGTTGGAGCCCCAGTGATCTGTTTCTTTTCCTGAGACTGGTTTTTAAAAAAGCCTGTGAGTAAGAAGAGCCTTGTGGAACTAATGTAATGAGCTAATATGGAGCTGAGTCACCATACAGCCTTGCTGGCAGGGCTGGCCTGCACCCCAGAGAGCTTCTGTCTCCACACAGTCTTGTATAGTTTAGGATGCCACTGACATTTGTAATAGTTCCTGATTTTTAAAGAAACTAAACAGTATTCTGAAGGCATTGAGCAAATTTATAAAGCTTTATGTTGAAGTATATGATATCTATTGCCCCTTCTTATTAGGCTTTTGAATTAAGATTAGATTTTTATTTAGGGTCTAATTTTTCCAGTGGCTTCCCTGATTGTATGTAGAATTCCTGTCCTGGTTCACCATCCCACACACATGGAGACTGAACTTGGAGCTGACTGTTGCGATTATTTCCCCAGCACAGATGGAGATGGCTTTGATTTCTTTGTGCCAGATGAGTCTCGGGGTAAATATTGCCCAGACAGCAGCTAGGTTTATTAGTGTTAAAAATCAGCCTGCTTTTCACCTGGTCAGGATCTGAGGGGCCTGGTGGAAATGTTTGCCTCTTTCCAGCAGAGAAAACAGTGACTGTGGGGTGAGCTACATGCTCCTACATAGTCAAGATGGTGGAGATTGATAAGCTTAGCAGGGAGAGGGTAGGAGAGCAAGCACACACAGCACGGCCTGTGTGGGTTCAGTCTCCAACTCTTCAAATGTTTAATGTGTTCAGAGAACACACGGCAGTTAAAGTAGAGACAGCACCAGAAGACTATATTAACATAGCCCACACTTTGTCTTTTAAGGCCCTGGCTCAGAGTGGGGTTTGCACTAATATCAGTTCCTGAGGTGCACAAGTACTGCTAATGGACGCCAAGCTGCTCCTCACAACATGCCCTGCAGGATGGATTCCCTTGCAGCTAGGCAGAGGAAAATTCTATCGCAGCTCACACTTGAGCAGTCACTTGCCAAATTAAAGGACTCGGGCAGAGTGATGAGGTTTGCAGAGTATTAAGATGAGGTTACAAGTCCTCTAAAGGCCATCTATACAGAGGCAGCTCTGCCATGACCTGACATCGAGCCACCACTTCCCTGGGTCGAGGACAGTCCGCGGATGGGGGTCAACCTAGTGTACCTAAACTCAGTTCCATATCCAGGTTCTTCAGGTCCTTGTCAGTGTTGAGGCTAGGCACTAGCCTGAGCTCCTCCTGTTCCTACCGTGGGCTGCGTAGGAACTCCTGTTTCCTTGGGAGCTCATATCCCTGTTGACAAGAGATTTTGAAATGCACACTGAAACGCCTCCAGAGCTCGATCCTTGCACCCCCACTTCTGCACCCCTGCACTCCCTGGCATACACATACACCCCTGCACTCCCTGGCATACACACACACCCCTGTACTTCCCACACTCCCTGGTACACACACATACATCAAGTGTATTTTCAGTTTTATGCCAAACACTAGGTGAGGCCCTGCTTCCTGCCAGTAGTCTGCCTTTTAAAGCCCCGAGAAGTCAGGCCTTAGCTTCCAACTCTCCACCCATACCTACAAGATAGTCTCTCTACACAGCCCAGAGATGTCACCCTCTTGAATGTGAGGTTCCTTCCTGCTCAGGACTGGCAGATGCCACCACTTACCTCTCCCTGTGTCTTTTGAGAAGAGGCCTTATCTTCAGCCCTGCAGTTCCTCTCCTGACATCAGCACACATGCGCCTGAAGCTCACATTTAAGCCTGCTGCTGCACTGCAGCCCACCCTGGACTGGTGGACAGCAGACCAGGGGCTCACAGCTGAGGGCGGAAGTGAAGCAGTGCAGTGAAGTAGAGGGCAGAGGTCCTGCTGTGTCACAGGAGCAGAGCTGGTGATCAGTGTGGCCTGGCCAGGTCGTGCTGCTGTTGACACTCTGCTGGGTCTGCACTCTGGGTGGCCTTAGGTAGAGGTTTAAAGAGCAGGAGCTTTGAAGGCCAGCCTCCAGGCTCAAAGCCTACTTCCAGAACTTCCAAGCTGGGCAAGGGATGTACCCTCTGTCGTTCCATCTCCTTGTAGGAACAGTGGGGAGAATGGTGGCCCCACTTATGCCCTTGTGAAGTCAGATGGAGCTGTGACCACAGAGTGCTGCACACACAACTGCTCTCAGGAGCCACCGTTCTGAGCAGGGACCAGGAAGAGGCACTCCAGTGTGGTAGCTGGGGTGGGAAAGACTGGGTCTTTCTGCTTGGTCTGCTTCCCAGCTGCTCCCTGCACAATGTGGGACAAGCTATTTTAAATGGCTTTCAATTCAGTTTCCTGATGGCTAAGTACAGGTGTTGGTGTGTGTCTCTTCTGGGTGGTCAAGATTCTGGAGTATATTCAGAAGGGCTTGTGGGAGAGGCAGTTGCCACACAGCTCTGCAGGCCCCCGGGGACAGCACTGTGGTCTAGTTTAGGGGCTTTCTGCTGGTCTGCTCTCTGAGCCTCTGTCTGTCTAATTTGGGGCTGAAGCAGAAATCAGGCTGGTGAGAAGAAAGGGTAATGAGACAAATGAGTTTCCTAGAGAGTGTCGTCAGTCTGTAGGCCATAGAGAGCTCTGATCGCCAGCCCTTCTACCTGTCACCTTCCACTAAAGCTCATGCAGACTTTTTACTTTAAGAATCCGTGTCCCAGTATGCAGCTCAGTTCCTCCCTCTAAAGCACATGCTGCACGTGTGATTGATGCCTATGAGTGTTTAGAGAGCATGCCACCATCTGGGATGAAGCCACACGAGTGCCGGCCACCCGAATGTTTGCGTTGTGACTCTAATCTGCACGGGACAGCAGGCGTTCTCTGCTCACTTTGTGTCCCCCTCGTGGTGCTCTTGATGGTCACATCTTCCCCGCTTCCCTGTGGTGATGGTTCTGTAAGGAAATATCTGAAGCAGGCGGGAGCCATGTCTGCTGCTGCTCTGAGGAGACCTGTTGTCCTGTACCGCCCTGGACATGTGTCAGGAGAGAGACATGGAGACCATGTCCTGGACTCCATAGGGGTACACTCACTCTGGCTTCTTTCAGGCTTAGGTCACAGTAGGTGTTGGTTTGGCCTCAGTCTGGTCCTTTGTAGACATCTGCCCACAGCACAAAGCCCCAAGCCTGGCAAGCCTATGTGATTGGCATTGCCTTCCCAGGAAGAGCCCAGTCCTGGAACAGCCAGGGTTGCAGGTGCATTGGCACGTAGTGGGGAGTGTGTGCAGGCCTTGCCTACCCGGTGCCTGGCGATGCTCGGCAACACCGTCCCATCCCTGAAATATCTTGGCTTTTGGGCTTGTCACTCCAATTAAAACTTAAATACAAAAGCAGCCAAGCTTCTTCCCTTTGTGTGAGTGAGCGCAAGACAGTGCCAGAGTGTGTCATGGAAACTGTTGGGGGCTGTTTTCAGGGAGCTGTGCTTATGTGGGGGAGCCATCTCTTCAAGTGCTGTGTCTTGCTGGGGTGCTGCTCAGGGCACCTGAGAGGCAGGTTTCTGTTTGCCAACAGTGAAGTCACCTCTGAGGCAGTGGTGAAAGTCATTCTCCACATGGTCACAGACACGGCCGCGCCAGGCCTCATGCGATGACTTATCTCTGGCAAGGACTTAAAATCATCTCTCTGGCTCGTTGTCAAAAATTACATCATATCAGAGTAAACTGCTTTTAAATCAGACATCCATTATTCATGTATATTAACTGCTTTTTTATTTTTTTATTGGCTGTTTTGTGTGTGATTTACTTTTTTCCCCAGCTTCCTTGCCCTCCCCAATTGTCCATCTTTCTCATTCTTTTAAAAATCTTAGCTCACCTGTGAATTCCCCAGGTTGTTCACTTAGTTGTGTGTGTGAAGCAGTGTGCGCACCTTGCTGTGTGTGTGAAGCAGTGTGCGCACCTTGCTGTGTGTGTGAAACAGTGTACACACCTTGCTTTGGGGTGAAATGTCTTGCTTGTCATTACCAGGATATATAATGTGTCCTTTCCCTTCCTATCTTCTGTATTTATAAAAATGAGCATTGGTGGCCCTGTCCTTGCAGAGATGCACCTAGGGAGCTGCAGAGCTGCCCAGGGCAGCTGATCCGCTAGGAGGGCAGCAGACTGCGGGTGTGTTCACACTCTCGAAGCCTGCTTTTGTAAGACAGTGCTGTTCTCGCCATGGGCAGACAGCACTTACAGGTCGTACATGTCACCGAGAAGTAAGCCCGAACTCAGCCTGTGTGGCTGGCATCTGGTCGCTATGGGACATTTCCCTCACTTTCTGTCATTGCACTGGAGTGGGGGCTCAAGTCCGCGCTGTTACTGCCCCCACAGTGCTGACACTGCGCTGTGCAGCCTGTGTTTGCTATGTCTCTACACAGTTACTTGAGTCACTATGCCTCCCAACCTCTCAGGCCTTTTTCTGGAGTGATTTCTTCTTTATTTGCTTTGCTAGTGAAGCCCAGAGCTGTGTTTCTACTTAAAATGTCCTCATTTTCCCATCCCTCTTAAAGGGCAGTGTGGCTAGACTGCCATTGTCCGAGGTTGATAGGCAATTGCTCAGTCTCTTGAAGACACTGCTGGTTTTGACATCTATTGACACTGGTGAGAAGGTGGCTGGAACTGCTCACCCCTCCTCAGAGGACTTCTCCCCCTTTGCTGTTGGAAGGTTGGCTCATCCAGTTCTGAGCCAATCTGGAAACCCAGCACAGCCCTGTCTCAGAAATAACAGAACCACAGCACGAGGTCCTCACCTGTGGTTTCCCTCCAGCATCTCTGTATAGATTTATTTTCATTTCTCCTTTTGGAGGTTTCTGTTGTTCCCCTTCAGCCATAGAAAACAGTCTGTACCTGTTGAAAGCTTCTTCATTTGCTCAGAGCTCAGGTGAGATGTGTGCTGGACCAACTTCCTGCTCCCCACTCCCTCCCATCTGCCTCTCTGCATGTGTACTGAGGAACTGTTCAAAACCAGCTTCCTGCTCCCTGGTTCACCCTCAGGCTTTGTTTAGCCTGTCCATCTACCATGACTTCTAGAATCTGGGTTCAGTTTCTCAAACACACTCAGTTTGCTGTGCCTCTCACATGGTAAGCAACTGTCTACACGCTAACTCTGTGTCCCTCTCACACGGTAGGTGACTGTCCACACACTAACTCTGTGTCCCTCTCACACGGTAGGTGACTGTCTACACGCTAACTCTGTGTCCCTCTCACACGGTAGGTGACTGTCTACACGCTAACTCTGTGTCCCTCTCACACGGTCTCTGTGTCCCTCTCACACGGTAGGTGACTGTCCACACACTGACTCTGTGTCCCTCTCACACGGTAGGTGACTGTCCACACGCTGACTCTGTGTCCCTCTCACACGGTAGGTGACTGTCCACACACTGACTCTGTGTCCCNTCTCACACGGTAGGTGACTGTCTACACGCTAACTCTGTGTCCCTCTCACACGGTCTCTGTGTCCCTCTCACACGGTAGGTGACTGTCCACACACTGACTCTGTGTCCCTCTCACACGGTAGGTGACTGTCCACACGCTGACTCTGTGTCCCTCTCACACGGTAGGTGACTGTCCACACACTGACTCTGTGTCCCTCTCACACGGTGGGTGACTGTCCACACGCTGACTCTGTGTCCCTCTCACACGGTAGCTGACTGTCCACACACTAACTCTGTGTCCCTCTCACACAGTGGGTGACTGTCCACACGCTGACTCTGTGTCCTTTACCTGAAGCAGCCAATGCCTTGTTACCCCATCCCTGCTTCTCTCTGTCTGTAGGACTCGCCCTTTATTGTGAGCCAATGCATGACTGATGTTGATTCGTAGGTGCCACAAATGTCTGGTGGCTCTGGGTTGTGGGAGCATTGTGCTCCCCTGAGCTGAGCTGAGCTGCTCCAGGACATGGTCCCACTTTCACCCCCACAGGCTTAGCTTTACACAGAGATCTCAGCTGTGCTGTTCTCTGTGCTGCCAGATGCTGGGTCCCCACCTGGCATTGTCAGGTGTCCCCAGAGTAGCCCCTGGCCAGGCTCCCTCATTCCTTTCTGGTCTCAGTGCTCCCATCACCTTGGGCTTCTGTGAACTGTACTGCTTCCCTTGAGTGAATGGAATGTGCAAAAGGCTGTTTGGTAACAGACTTGAGTTGCACTTTGAGAAGCTGTTTGCTACGTGAAGCATGAATTAATAAAAACTCGGGGTCAGAAATTGGGGTTCAACCTGAAGATCAAAAACAAAGCATCCAGCACTGGCTCTTACTTCGACCTCAGTCTCCTGGAATCTTAGGAGACTGCATCTGAGAGCTGTCTTCCCCCATTTTATATTCCTCTCTGGGGCTGGGATTAAAGGCACGCCCCGCCCAGTTTCTATGGCAACTAGTGTGGCTACTGGAATTAAGGTGTGTGTTATAATCTGGTCTGTAAGGCTGACCATTGGGACTGTTTTACTCTCATATCTTCAGGCAGTCTTTACTTATTAAAATACAATTAAAATCCATTACTGCCAACTTGTCAGACACCAAGGGAGCCCACAGGATTGGGGCAGGATGAGACATCTCCTTGTGGATCCCCAAGGTCACCTAATGGAGGAAAGACTTAAGCACAAACTGGAGTGGATTCTAGGTTTGCTTGGTTACCAGTCCTAGCTGGTTATCACCAAACACAAATGCACACACCTAGCAAGATGCAGGCCCGCATAACTACCATGGCATCTGGTCCCTGCTGGTCACGTTGAAAGGCAGTGGGTAGCAGCATTTCTGCTCCAGGGACCTTACAGCCCTAGTTGAGAAAGCACTCTCCACTGTGTGTAAGGGCTGGGTAACAAAGCCACGCCCGACCTTCAAGACTGCAGTCTTGGGCTGTTTCCCCTCCTTGTTTGCGAGCTGCAAGCTGATGACATGGTTCAGGTTGGGAACACCAGATGCAGTGCATTGACAACAAACACCCCCTGCTCTGTCAAGGGTGGTAGTGGAGAGGGCAGAGTACACTTAAAGTGGGTGCAGATGGAGAGCACGAGCTGGCACTCTCCGTTCAGAACTGGCTTCTGACCATGGCTCTTCTCAAAGAGCAAAGTGTATGTGGTAGTGAAGGAAGAGGCCGGGAGGGAGCGGGCAGCTGTGTCTCCAGTCTGCAACCTTTGGGCCAGCTCTTCCCTCTGAGTCCATTCAGCATACCCCTTGCTTAAAGGGGAGCAGGCAAACGATCTTGGATTCCGAAGGTTCTTAATGCGGTTGTTGTGGGACGAGGCTCTGTCCACTGCTGACCGTGTTGCCAAGGTGGCTAAGGTTCTGAGGAGGTGAGTGAGCCACTTTCTGCAGTTTTGGTAAAATTAAACTCAGAGTTGTGTTCCTCGTTCATCAGAACATGAAACAGTTTCTCTCTCGGCAAGGCTCCAAAGCTCTTTGAAGATATCTCTGTCTGTTGGTGGCTCGTGTTCACAGATGGGTGATGTCAGTCCTGTGTTTAGGAAGAACTTGCTGTGCTGAGTCCTGGTTTCAAAGGGTGGGGGGGTGGCAGGCTTTGAACCAACCCCACTGAGAGGGTAGTAACCATCTTCTGGCCCTTCCATCAGGATTTGGCTGGAATCCCGCAGCCTCTAGACACAAACCTCCCCGCCCAGAGTAGGTGCTGATGCTTTCCAGACTTTGGACCTGTGACCATTTCCATTCTGACTGTGTGACCAGTACAACAGCTCTCCTCCTGCTTGAGACCCCAGCTGCTAGGGCATAGCAACACGATGGCTCTGTGGTCCCAGAAGAGGCAGGTCCCATGTGTTGGGAGCATGGGGCGGCTGGGCTGGCGGCAGCTGGCACAGACACAGCTCTTTCAGCTGTCAGTATGTTGGCTGCCACAACCATTCACTCCAGTCCTGCTGCACAGAAGAGGATTCATAAGTGTTTGTCACTGGCTGTTGAATGTTTTATCAAAAACGGAATAGAAACAACTTACTTATCAGTATGGATTATATATGCACAAAAGTTCTCCATTCAGAACCGGAGCTACTTGTGGAGAAGCAGCTATGAGATACCAAGCTCCCAGAAATGCCTTGTATGTTCAGAGCAAGAGACATAGACCTCACACTCAAAATCTACTTGTTCTTACCAGACTGTTCTGGGTGGCTGGTTCCTGGAGATGGGTCACACTCTTCTATTATGTAATTTATTCTTATAACTTACTATGAGATACATTACAGTTTTTCAACTGTAATATATCTTTAAAAGTATAGTTGAGACCAGTCAGAATAGTTGAAAGTCAGGATTCGAAAGCTATGTTTTATCAGAAATGACTTCAGCTCTCAGAGGGGAAAGTAAGCGGAAATGGAAAACTCCCTGCCCAGTCCCTTACGAAGAGGATGCTTTTGTTCACGTGGGGGTCATGAAGGTCCACTAGAAAACAGTGACACAAGAATTTGATCTCATGGCGCTTCTCATGCAGATGTCTTCAGGATGCACAGCAGCCTGGGCTTAGCTTTAGAAAGAGCTCCTAGGAACACAGGATGACAGCACATGCTTGCACCATGATTGCTGCTAACACTGCTGAACCTGCATTTGCTGCTTGGCCGCTCTATCGACTCGCTGGCCACATTAGTGCCGAGCATCTGCTCCCAGATTGTATCTGGGGGGGGGAGTTTCCCCTTCTCTCCAGCATCTCTGAACACCTCTGAGAACAACTCAAGTGGTCGTGGGTTAAGACTCACCCAAGCAGGGCAATAAAGAGAAAAATTCATCTAATGCATGGTCTTAACAAGAGGGAGTGTGAGCATGAATAATTGATATCACTCGTCTGTGGCAATCAGATAAAATGAAGTCCCATTTGCTCAACCTTATTAAAAGAGAGAGAGTGTGGGAGGGAGGGAGCCATGGTAAAGGTCGTTAAGGGACTTGTAGCGTGGAAGACCTGCCTTCTAGATGGTAATGTGTTTTCCAATCTCTGTGGTCTTTAACTAAACGCAATGGTAAAGGTTCTCTTTGGATAGTTCTGATCCGTTGAATTATTGAACATTTTAGAAATCCTTGACTGCTGACTTAGATGTCTTTATGATGAATTTGCAGTCTTTTTGGCGGGGATTATCTCCTTGTACCACTCAGAGATGATTGATCCACTTGTCAAAAAAGAACTGGAAAAAAAGTGGAGGCTGCTGCTGGCTTGTGTGAGCCTCAGTCCTTGTACTTTTACCTCTGCCTGCTCCTGTAGGTCCGTCTGCCTTCCTGCTGTATACACTGGTGTACTTTAAAAACAAACAGATCAATCCAAAATATTGAAATCTGTGATGATAATTAAATCCAAAATGGTTTCTCCAAAAAGATGAGTCACTCTTTTAAAACTGTCGCCCAGTAGTTGTGCTTGTTGGGGCGCTGTGGACCTTCTCTGCGTGCAGAGCAGGGCGCTGGAGTGTCTTTCCACAGACACTGCTCAGTGCTGGGGGCATTTTCAAGACACACCATCAGGTTGCTGGTTTTCACTTTCCATCCTTGAGGAGCCACCTTTGATAATGTCCAGCTCATTTGCTGAAGATGGATTTGATCACATCTCTATTAGAAACAGCTTTCTGTCAGGAGCTGGGAATGGCGCATATCTTTAATTCCAGCACTCAGGAGGCAGAGGTAGGGGGGAATCTCTATGAGTTCAAGGGCAGCCTCGTCTACAGGCTGAGTTCCAGGACAGCCAGAACTACATAGCAAGACCCTGTTTTTAAAATAAATAAGTAAACAAACCCAACTTTCTGTCAGGAACTTTTCATCTTAGCTGTATCTTGGCTTGTGCATTAGGTGCTGAGAATCTGTGACTTCTGCTGTCTTTCCTTCCAGTGTTAGCAGTAGCTGTGACCGTGGTGTTAGATAACCACAGAGTCTCAAAGATTCAGGTATAGAAATGTGTACTGGTCCCACAGAGGAGATGATTTAACTTGTTAAGAATTTCTCAGGACCGACATAAGACTCTCCACTCAGAAGGCCTGGGTTAACCAGGAGAGAGAGCATGGTCTCTGTAGGAGTGCCGCTGAGTTGCTCTGCAAACCCAGCCAGCGTGCTCACCACTTGCTCAGCAGAAGTCAGCAGAGGTGCAGTGAGGAGGCCTGTGTCCTGCACTGTTCATTGAATGCCTCCCATTGAGCATTCTTTCATTAAAAACTAACTCTCGGGGCTTCTGTGCGATCCGTCCTTTATCCCCTTTGCTGAGGAAGCAGTGCACACACCTTCCAGGAGGATTGCACTGTGTGGAGCCCACAAGCATCTTCTAACCAGCTTTCATGACCAAACCGAGGGGAGAGTGGGGAAGGCGGAAGAAGGTGCTGTCGGGCCATAGCTCCGTGCACTGTCTGGTGCAACTTCCTAGGGCCTCTGTGCGCTCTTCAGTTAACCCTGAATTCGAAGCCAGTGACCTGTAGCCTTCTTTCCTTTCAAACAAACAGAAAACAATCACCTGGGCTGGGCTTCAGTGCAGCAATGTGGGGAAAGCAGGCTGCTGACCCGCCATTCGTGTGTCTCTTTCTCCTGCTTTTGCTTTGGCCAAGGACCTCTTTGGTTTCTCTGTCTTGGTCTTTTGTCACTTGAGTAGCTATGCCCCTGGGAAGTGTCCAAGCCATTGAGTAACCCAGTGTCTTCTGGGGACAGTGAAATGCTCATTCCTCAAAGGTGGCACAGTAAGAAGTGTGTGACGTCCCTCTGCCATGTGAGACTGACACCTATGCTCTCCCCCTCTCAGATCCTGGTGTATAGCCTGGAAGCAGAACGCTGTCTCTCAAAACTCGGCAATGCGCTCGGTGACTTCACCTGTGTCAACCTCCGGGACAGCCCTCCCCACCTCATGGTCAGCGGCAACATGGACAGGAGGTAGGTCTGGGCTGAAATGACGGTCATCTGTGGCCCTGAGCGTGAGTACCTCATCTTTAGCCTTGCCTGCAGTCCCCAACCCCCACTCCATCCTCTGGACTTGGAGCGAAGTTGTGCATTAGGTAATAGTTGGACCTTCTGTGCCTCCGCTTTGCTTCTGAAACACACAGGACGGTTGGTCCTCTTTTCAGGCAGTTGGTGGATGGTCCAGCGAGACCACTTGGAATATCTTTTGTCCCTGTTACAGAATTTGTTTGGCACAGAAAAGCTCGCTTTCTGATATTAAAAACAATAACCTAAGAGACTGGCCGTGTTCAGCACAATAGGGCTGCCTGCCAAGTGATGCCAAGAGTGTATTTCAGAGCACTGCGTGTCCCTCTGGTGACGGGAAAGAGACTTGATGGGAACAGATTCCAGTTTCTATTTAGCTGATTAGCGGCCTTCTCTTTAACACATTGGCTGAGGAAGTCGGTTTTTCTGGTCCAGGGGCCAGTGCCAGCCTTTAGCACCGCAGGATTAGTATTTAAAAAGACCCTTCTAGTCCAAAGTTTAGTTTTCTCCCCCTTGTCTTGTCTTCTCCTTTGCTTTCTCTCTGCTTTTTGGCTAGTTACCTGCTGTGTCTGATTCAGTGCCCCAGAGAGAGGTAGACTGGCCAGTTGCCAGGGCTGCTGGCACCCCTGCCCTGGGCTCAGCCCTGGGCTGCAGGTGCGGGGCTGCTCGGCTCTGGGGTTTCTTTGTGCCAGATCCCAGAGTTCTGTCCCAGCGGAGTAGCAGCTTGCAGAAGCAACTATTGGATCACATAGTGTTTGTATTCCGAGCCACACCCCAGCCCACCCCACCTAGAGCAAAGAGCCTGAACGTGCTTTGTGGGGAGACGGCTCTATCCCTCTCTCACAGGGACTCCTCCGGTGACTCAGAATGTGGGGCTTGCAGATGGATCTCTGAGTTTGCTGTGCTAAGGCTTCAGCGGCTAGAGAGGTAGCTCAGTCAGTAAATGACTTCGGGGCAAACATGACCTAAACTTGGATCCCAGAACCCATGTGAGCACTTGGGAAGCAGAGGCAAGGGAATCTCTGTGAGTTCAAACCTAGTCTATGTAGTGAGGTCTAGGCCAGCAAAAACTACATACTGAGACCCTTTCTAAAAACAATAACAACCACAAAAGCGATTGTCACACTCATCTGTAACCCTGCAGGGAAGGGAAACAAGCATGACTATCCTCAGAATTCAGTGGCCAGCAAATGAGAGAGCTCTGGGTTCAACCTTTCTCAGAAGATAAAGTAGAGGACAATTGAGGACAGCTGGCATTGACTCTGACTTCCACATGCCCTTGCTCACGGTTGCATACATGCATATACTACACACATGCATGCCCTTGCACACACACACACACACACACACACACACACACCAACACAACTGCTGCCTAGACTTTGCAAGTAACCCCTGTGTGTGGCCGGGGAACAAACCACATCATGTGAACAGTTCACATCATGTGAACTGAGCTGACAGTCTCCTCTGTTTTCCAGTGGAGCAAATGTCAGGGGCTCTTGGGAACCTCCAAGTATCAGGCCTGGGCAGTGGACTCCGCCCAGGATGTGTGTACAATATGAGCTTCTTGGTGCTGGCAGGAACCCAGGGCCCTGCTCCAGAGCAGAGGAGCCCCTCATGTGTGAAGACCTTAGCCCAGATAACTCCAGAATGTCACAGCCACTGTTAGCTGTCTCTCACCGCAAACTGTCCTCCAGAACACGTAGGCATTCTCAATAATGCTGACTTTTCCCTCAGGAGTGTACCTACCTCATCACACATCATAACTAGATGAGGAGCCATGTGCCCTCTGGTCAGCGTGGAGCCCAAATTTGATTTTGAGAAACCCATTTTATGAGGATGTAGTGGAATTAAGTTTTTAAAATAAAGCAAGGAGGTCCCAGGGTTCTCAATACAACATCAATCATGAGATGACAGGCAGGAACGGGGTTCCTCAGCATTAGAGCCCCATCCCCACCCCCCTTAGAATAAACCCAGTCTATGGATCTGGACTTGTGTCTGCAGTGAGGGCTTACACTTAGCCTTCTGAGGAAAAGCCAAGACTCCCTGCCTCATCTAAGAATCCAGCTATGTAAATAATAATTTTAATTCTGTGGAAGAATTAAAATGTTTGAAAGCCCCTGTGGACAAGTTTTCTTCCATGTGCAGGCCAGGGCAGCCGTGCCCAGTGGCTAGGAGTAGCTCCACGGACGCACTGTCCTCAAAGCTAAGTCCTAGTCTGCTCTTTTAAACTCATTCCTGCCCCACCCTACAGTTGTACTGGGAACTCCTCTTCAGGGCAGGACCACAGAAAGCACTGGAGCAGTGGGAAGGAAGCCTCCTGGCAGAGCCACTTCCCCGGGTGCTCTGCTGCAGTCCGTCAGCCAGACTGCTGAAAGCAGCAAACTGAACCCAGAGCCTCCGCGCTCCTGTCAGTGAGTGGAGGAAAACTTGGAGCAGTGAGATTCCCTCCCTGTGTGCCTCAACGGTGAAGTCCAGGGTCTGGAGTGGAGGGAGAGCCAGGACCAGAGTCAGTGCTGGGACAAGACTGCAACTGTCAGGGTGCTAAGGCACATTCCTTGACCACGAGCTCTCAGTCACTCTCCCCAGATATACAGCTTACATATTGTGTCTGTGCGTGTCCATTCGTGTGCGTGTACATCCGTGTGTGTGTACATCCATGTGTGTGTGCATGTGTGTCTGCGTGTACATCCGTGTGTGTGTGTGTGTCTGTGCATGTCTTTGCGTGTACATCCATGTGGGGGGGTGTTGCTACAGCACAAGTGTGAAGCTCAGAGGACAGCTCTGTCTTCAGCTTCACCTCCTCCATGTTGGCTATGTGTTCAATCACCAGCTTCTGGTGATTGTCCTGTCCCTACCTCTCATCTCACCATAGGAGAGCCAGATTACAGACATGTGCTGCTGTGTCCATCTTTAGCTAGATCTTGAGGGTCCAAATTCAAGTCTTTATTTTTGTCTGCCAAGCATTTTACCCACAAAGCCGCCTCCCCAGCACAAGTTCATTTTCAGAACCACTTCCTTGAGGTAGAACTCATGTGCCATGTGACCCACCAGCTTAAATGCAGTCAGTTTCAGGGTAGTACCCCAGAGAGAAGCCCTGCACTGGGAGCTGTCACTGCTGTCTCCCCCACGCCCTGCACTCTGAGCAACCATTACGTGACTTTCCTTTGGTGTGCATTTACCTGGGGACGCACATAAAAATGGTTGCCTTTTATGACTTATTCCTACCTAGTCCAGTGTTTTCAAGGTAAGCCCAGTGGTAGCTTGTAGCCAAACATTAGTCACTTCTTTTTAATGGCCAACTAATATCCATCATTGGCAGACATCATTCTGTCCATCTAGTGGACATCTGGGTGGCCTAATTAATTAAATCTCTTTAATAGTTTTGACCATTATAATTCCTGTGTAGTTTTTTGTGTATCTTCAATTCTCTTGGGCATAGATACCTAGGGTTTGAGTTGCTGGCTTCAGTGGTAATTGCCACACTCTTCTTGTTTGGCTGTTCATCCTGCCTGTCCTGGCCTTGGGGAATCTTCCAGTTTCTCTATCTCCTCAGCCCATGTAGTATCCTCAGTGTGTGTGGCAGTCAACCTCGTCTGTGAGGCGTCTCCTCGTACTTTGATTTGCATCAGGCTGGTGCCTAAGGACCCGTTTTCCTGTCTTATGGTTCATCTGCACATCTTCCGTGGAGAGATGACTATCAAAGTCCTGTTTTTGAGTCAGGGTACAAGTTGAGATATGGTTTCACTGTGTAGCAAACTGGCCTAGCACTTGCTTTGTAGAACTTAGGGCAGTCCTGTATCTGCTACTGAGTCCTGGGATTACAGCATGAGCTACCACACTCACACTCAGATCCTGTTTTTAATTGAGACTTTTATTGTTGTGTTGTGATGGGTTTTTCAAGTTTTCCATCTGTAAGTCCCTTGTCAGATCTGTCATTTGCAAGTAATTCTTCTTGTGTAAGCTGTTTACTTGTTGAAAATGGTCTTTAAAATATGGGCTTTAAATGTTGATGGAGTGTGATTTATCTAGTTTTTCTTTTATTGCTTGTGTTATTATTTGTAAAAAAAAATTTCTACTCTAAGGTTATTAGTCTGTTTTCTTGCGTTTTATAATTTAATGTCTTATATTTGAAATGCATGACCTGTTAGGTAATTTGGGGTATAGTGTGAGGTAGGGGTGCGGCTTTATGCTCAGTTGTCTCAGCACTGTTTGTTGTCAAGATTGTTCTTTCCATTCTTAAAAATTAATTGACCATAAAAATTGAGTGTGTTTCCAGTTCCGATTCCTCCCTGTTTATGTTTCACCGGCCTCTGGCTGGACTTCCCTGCATCTTTTGGTTAGGGTGTACTAGGTAGAGTGAACAGTCTCCGTACATGAAGGGAGGACCTCTGTGTCGGAGTTGTGTGTGGTGGTGTGCCGCCTGGGAGGTTAGCCACAGGTCTCAGCACAGCTTGGGCAGAAAGATGATTCCACTTAAGAGCATGCACTGCCCATGCAGAGAAACTGAGCTTGACTCCCAGCACCCACAGCAGGTGGCTCACAACTGCCTGGAGCTCCTGCTGAGGGGACCAGATGCCTTCTTCTGGGCTCTCTAGGCACCTGCACTCTTGCGCATATACGTGCACACAGACACACAGACAGCTGTGACATGGGTTCTCTCCGACCACTCTTACCAAGGTTCTAAGGATGACACTCGGGTCACCAGGCTTGCCCTGAGTGTTCTCCTGCTGGGCCAGCCTGCTAATTCTCACTGCAGAGTTAAAGTGGAAATATTAGCTAAAAGTGTCCGTATTTCAGCTTTTGCTTTGGCCATCAGTGCTGTCCCAGGCTGGCTTTTTGTGAGCCACAGAGCTTAGGGTTTAGAAGATTCCTTGAGGAATCAGGTACTAAGAGCTTCGGGGATCATCCCAAAGGGACAGCTGCTTGTATTTCATGTGGAAACCTCATACCGCAATGATGGTTTGGCACAGAACATGCTAAGCTTAGCCCAGCTGGACAAAGCTGGATATGCCATGCATCTAAAAATGTGTTTCCCGTTGCTATTAAGATGCACATTCTCAGAAGGCTGGGTTCGGTGCTGTGAATGAGGCGTGGATTCTGCATATACACTTCTGAGCAGCCTTTTTCCACAGCTCGGGGACAGTGAGGTCAGGCGGAAGTGTGCACTAACCTTTTAAAAATACCAGTTTTCCCAATTAATTTAGTCATAATTTTAAAATGCTTGTGTGTTAATGATTTCCATGCATTTACCTTTATTTTCTGGATCTGACTGTAGCCAAGGTTGCATTCTTCCTGAAGAACAGCCAACCCAGAGTCTGGGCACTGCCAGCTTTGCCAGCACAGCCTCCTTGTTATCATACAGGACTGTGGAGTCCAAACCAGTAGGAAACGCGCCCCAAGGTGTGACCCCCCAATTAGAGTCTTCTCGCTTCCTTCCTGCCCAGCACATAGAAAGTTGTGGTGTGCTTGTGTGTGGTGCCTGCTGCCAGGGCGCATGCAGGGCGCGAACATTACGCTCACTCCATCTGCAAGTGTTATAATGAGTATTCAAAGCTCTTCACACAGGACCAACCAGAGCGTGCCTCCCTCTTCGTTCCAGCACGTTTTCCTGCCCATCTGATGGATGCTCCTCTGCTGGAGTCTTTGGAAGGTTCTGGTGTCTTTTGTTTTAATTGGCGGGCTAAAGCTGCCTCCTATGGTGCGGTTTTCATTAGTGAATGCTGCAGAGGGGGGTGCTGGAGCTGGCCTCCAAGCCCATCCATGAATATTAAACATAAGACAATTATAGCTTTCAGACCAATTATTTTTTTTCAGCAAGCAAAGTTGGTGATACTCACTAGATGAGGATTCGCAGTATCTACCATTGGCCCCTTCTTGTCCCTGGAATTGGTCAGCCTGGCACGTCTTCACCCATTTGCTAGGCTACCTGTTTCCCAGCGTGGAATCTGTGGTTTGAGTGCTGAGGCTGCCGGCTCTGCCAGGGCATGCTGCCTTTGGGGCTGGTATTGCACTTTGTCAGATGCTCTGGGCTGATACCTGCTTCCTAATGTGAATTTGATGGCTTGGGTGGACAGGACTCAGTTCTATCTGAGACAAGAAGCCAGATGTCTCTCTAAGATGTCAGGAGACTGGTCTTCCACAGGGTGGTTTCTGTCTCCCTAGTGAACCTAAGCTGCTGCTGTCTCTGGTGTTGTTGTCTTCATCTGACACCATCATACCGCTCTCTAAACACAGTAGAGAAACAGACGGCAAACTTTGAACTAAGGGACCAAATATGTTTACCCGCGTCTGTGTGTGACAGCCACACTGTAAACACTCACAGAGGGGCTCTTGACAGACCCAACTAACCAGCTTACACTCCACCCCCATCTTTTCAAAAGCCCATGCTGGGCTCCAGCCCCAGGCTCCCTCCTGAGTGCCCCACAGCCTTGGGTCTCTTGGCCTCCAGAGGCCTGAGGACAAGCAGCTGTGTGCACTTAGAGCTCCCTCGCTGAAGACAGGGAGTGAGTGGCACTTGTAGCCAGAGCCTGCACTGCCATCTTGCCGTGTGGCCTTGATTCTGCATCCTAAGACTGTGATTGTTGTTTGGTTTGTTTCTTTGTCAATGGAACAGGTTTTCTTGAACTTGCTTTGTTACAGCCATGTAGTCAAGAACAACCTAGAACTCTTGGTCCTTGTGCCTTTACCTTCCTGGTACTAGAATTCTAGATTGTACCATGATGCCCAACTTCTGTGGTTCCATGTTATATATACCTACTTATCACTAGCTATGAAACAGATAAACCATCTGAAACAAATGAGGTGTGCGCATTTGTGCGCACCAGGGTGGAGCCAATACCCTCTGAGGCCTGATTTTTAAACAGCATAGTTACGCCTGGAATAAAGCAGAAACCTCCCTGGAGGCTTTGGTTGTATCCCCACCTCTCTTCCCAAGGAGCTGCTGTTAGCATTTAACTTCTGAACCGTGTTGATAGGAAGCATGCTCCGCACCTAAAAGCAAGTGCAATAAGGGGCCTCAGTGTGTGCAGCCCCCTGACAGCTGCCTGTCGCCACACACACCTGCTTACACTTCAGGAGGACTGGCTCGTGACCTCTGCCTCAGCTGAGCAGTTCTTGTCCCCCTGGCCCCTCTGCAGATGGTGTAGACATGTCACCTGCTGACAGGTAGTGCTCTACTGTTGGCGTGTCCTGTGGCTGCCTGATGTGATGCACAGTTACTTACGCATCCCCATCCAGTCGTTCAAATTCATGGCATCTGTAATTCTGCCTCTAATCTCCCTGGAAGTCTAATGATCATTTCTTAACAGGTAATTCCTTCTCCCCCAGGCTGCTGAAGACCTCTTTGTATGCTCCCATTGTTAAGATGACAGTTTCCAGAAAGTTTTTATTGGGATAGTGTTGACTAGCACTAACCCCTGGGCATTATCAGCCCATTTTTCTCCAGAACCTTCTTTAGATGTGATGCGCCTACGCTCCTTGTCGCTCGCTGCTGGTCGTGCTGTGCTACTTCTTGCCTTCTCGTGAAGTTCATGTTCAGGGTCTGTGTCTTCGTTCTGGAAGATGCATGTTTGTTTTGAAGCAAGAGTCAAGGTGTTGCGTGGCTCCTCACTGCTGCAGTGTAGACTGAGGGCAGCAGCCTCACCCCCATCCCCAGCTGCTCCGCTCTAAACCTTCTGCCGTTCTCACAGCAGTGGAGAGGCAGCTCCCGAGCCCAGCAGAGCAGTAAAGGGTGTTAGTTTTGTTGTTTTTACCACATTAGGTGGTGTAAGGGGAGGCTGCCCAAGCTATCTGAAACCAAAGCCTGTCCCTGGGCTGTGTTGATGAGCACAGGGGGCGAGCCCACAGGAGCCTGAGTGTCCTTATTGTATTCATCATGTTTTCTCATTTTTGTGACAGAAACAGCTTAAGAGTTTATTTTGAGTTCAGGGTTTGAAGCTGTGGTCTATCAAGGTGGAAAGCCATGGAGGCCAAATGTGTCCACTCTGGAAACACCCAAGTGGGAATGCCTTCTAAGCCAGTCCAGCCTAGCCCTCACACTGGGGGACTCGAGCTCAATCCCTGCAGAGGAGTTTGTGTGTGCACCAGCCATGGGTCTCACCATCAGGCCCAGGGTATGAGGCGTGTAACAGGCTCTGTTTTTGCTGAAGAGAGGTGATATAGGGGTAGCATCTGTTTTTACTTCTTAAGACCAGTAGTAGACTTGGGCACAGTATGCTCAAGAGGTGCTCCTTGCCTTTCCTTTCCTCTCACTGTGAACTTGGAGGAACCGGTGAGGAAGGAGCCTCGGCTGTAGACTCTGTTCATCATCTGAAGATCTCGTATAATCTTTTTAGGGTGGCTTGTGGGTTTTATGTTTAAGAAGCCCCTCCCACTCATCTTTTATTTTTTTTGAAACAAGGTCTTGCTGCACAGCGCAGACCAGCCTCAGACTCTAGCAGTCCTTCCTCCGCTGGTCAGGCAAGAGCTCGCCCACCACGCTACACTCCAGGCACATTTTTATTCGACACAGAATATCACTTAGCTGTTGAGGGTGGCCTGAAACTTGTAATCCTCCTGCCTCAGCCTCTCAGGTAGCTGTATTATATGTAACTAAGCTCTGAGTTGAGAAAACACAGCACACTGACATTAACTGTTTTCATAAAACTGAAGTCCATGTAAGGTCATATGGTGCCCACAGAGGTCAGAAGAGGGCACTGGGGCCCCAGCAGCTGGAGTTACAGGTGTTTGGTTCCTAGCACCCACGTCGGGCAGACAATAGACTCAGGTCCTCTCCACCAGCAATCCCTGCTTTCACTGCAGAGCCATCTCTCCAGCTCCTTGACTGTTTCTTACGATTAGTGGTTGTCTATACAAAATTAGTTGTTGGGGCTGGAGAGGTGGCTCAGCAGTGAACAGCACAGACTGTTCTTGCAGAGGACCCGATCCAATTCCCAGCACCCATATGACGAGTAGCAACTGTTACTCCAGTCCCAGACGATCTCATGGCCTCTGTTCTGCAGGCACTGCACACATGTGGTACACACATACAATCTTTAATGTTGAGTTGGGCATATTAATATGGATAAATTGCTCTTTCTCCTGGTGTCATTCCTGATCTTAAGTGCATTCACCATTTTTAGCAATGGGCAGGAGCAGTGCTATCGAGCCTGGCTGTCTGGAGGCTTCCTGTTGGAGCAGGGGGCTTGCTTCAGCCCTCGTGGAGCTGACTGCGGGTTTCTTCTGTGTGCAGTACGTGGTAGCTCAGCTAGTCTCCAGGGGCTTCCTGTGGTCCTGTTGCTGTGGAGGCGCTCGGTTGTCTGCCTGATGTTGTGCTGACAGCCTCCTCCCCTGGCTTCTGGATTTCAGAGCCCTTGTGGGCAGCTGCCCCTTACACACCTGGCCAGCCCGTGCCTGTTGCTCTTTATCACTTAATCTGTTCTTTCCTAGAAAGTCACTTATTCATCTAAATTTTCAATTTTGCAGATTTTTTAAAAAATGAACTCAAACAGAAAAGCTGGGGAGATTATAGAGACCAGGGAAGCAGATTTTGAAATCCATAAAGCATGCTGTCTGTAAAAAGGAAGTTAGGTCCCCATGGCTTTGATAAATTTGTCCCGAAGTCAACTTTTCTGGAACAGAACTGCAGTAGTCACCTTCGTCCTCTGCACGTGCGTCAGGTTGTACCCGGGGACCACACACCGACAGGCAGATGCTCACTTTGAGCAAAAGGCAAGTTTTCCGTGATGCCTGCAGGCCTGGGGAGTGAGTGAAGCATGGTCTTGAGGTTAAAATGACCCCCAGGATACTGGAAGTGGTGAGTGTGTGCATCTCGTAGATGAAGTTTGGGACCGCGCGCACTTTACCTCTGCCTTGCCAGGGCCTGCATCGGGTTTGTCTGATCATAAGACAGTGCCTGTCCTGTTGTAGCTGGTCAGCCCCACAGGGGAGCCCCATGGACTGCTGAGGGACCACACAGCTGAAGCAGGTGGGGCTGCAGGCTTCCTCACCAACCTTCTCCTGGTGCTCTTCTTGCATCTTCCAGAGTCAGGCTCCATGACCTCCGCAGCGATAAAATCGCCCTGTCACTATCCGCCCATCAGCTGGGAGTGTCCGCAGTCCAGATGGATGACTGGAAGATTGTCAGCGGGGGCGAGGAGGGACTGGTGTCCGTGTGGGATTACCGCATGAACCAGAAGCTGTGGGAGGTTCACTCCAGGTAAGCTGGCCTGCGGTGTGTGGGCGTCCCCAGGCCACCTGTGCCCGCGCTGCTGCCTTCCTGAAAGCACCTTTGCAGGAGAGGAGACCTAGAAAGCCCAGTCCTGAGACTTCAGCTCCTCTCTCTTCCCCATTAATATCGCCCTGAGTAACACGCGGCCTTGCTGAGCGTCCTAGTTTCTTAGAGTGAACCTTTCCACAGCTATGTGGCTACTGTAGATTCCTTCATTTAGTTACGAGGGAGGAGGAAGCCAGCTTGGTGAAGAGAATCTCCAGTGTGAAGGCGGATGGGTCGTCATGTGTCCCATGTACCAGACTGTGTGTCCAGGTGTGTGGCTTGCCCCTTCTCTATGAAGATGGGCAATTTAAGGTAGCACCAGCTAAGGCAGCTCATGTAGCCTTGAGCAGAGGAGACTCTGACTGGTGCCTCCTGGTAAAAGTGCTCCTGTGGGCCTGCCTCGGTTCTGAATTTAGGAGGCAACCTGGATCTCCCACCAGTCATGTGCCCCAGAGTCCTGTCTAGCTGAGCTTCAGCCCCTCTGTAAAGAGAGTGTGGTGCTGTGGAAGGTGCACAGCGGAAGAGCATAACATGCCGCTCTCCCACCAGACGCAAAGTCAAGGCAGCTCTACCTTTGCCTTCATTTTTTTTAAGGTTGGTGAGTTCTCTGGCCAACAGCTCTTAACCCACCCTTCCCTTACGTCCATGGTGATGCACCATAGTGCCACCAGGTGGCGCCAAAGGGCAGCTCAAACTCTCACACTAGAATCCAACATTGCCCCAATTTCAGGAGAACCAGCAGAGAGCTGGTTCTCTGCACCTCCAGGACATCTCTGTCCTTTCTGGGCTTCTGCAGTGGCCCTTTCAGGATGCCCACACCCAGCATATCTTTCCAGCACTCGAGGAAGGCCCAGGGAAGTGAGGCTTTCTCTTGGTCAGCTCCCAGCTCTAGTCTGGCTGCTTGTCTGAGCACCCCAGCCTGCCTTCCCTCACCCAGCCCTTCCTTTACCACTCCCCTGTGATCCTCCAGCCAGAAGGCCTGCTCCCCGGTGGCCACCTCACCTCAGAGCTGGTTTGGAACCTCTGAGGACAAGCACCCATTTCCAGGAGACCACACGCTGTTGTCTCCTGGATCACAGCGTGACTATCAGTTGTAGCCATCACTTCTGTTGGCTACATCAACATCTGCCATGTTGCAGGTTTGGCTCAAATTGAACATCTTTATATCCTAAACACACCAACTTGTTGAAGCAGTTGGTTGAAATGTGTTAAGGGTGCAGGTGTATGCAAAATGGAGGCAGACAAAGGCTTGGCTCATGTCTGCTTCATCATAATGGAAAGTTTGCCTAGAGAGTTCCAGGGTGCACAGCCAGGGCAGGTTGCTCCAGCCTTACGGTGTTCTTCCCCATGGCTCCAGGCACCCTGTGCGCCACGTCTCCTTCAATAGCCACAGCCTGATCACTGCCAACGTGCCCTATGAGAAGGTGGTGCGGAACTCCGATATGGACAACTTTGCCTGTCACAGGAGGTCAGTGAGGGTCTGAGCACATCCTGAGAAATGGCTTAGTGTGGTTTCATCGGTACCTCCCGCGCCCCATTCCCAGTTACATACTCCTCTCAGGGCATCAACCATGGGCCCTGTTTTTGTGGGAATTGGGTACACAGTGACTGCTGTTGACTAGAAGCATGCACTGAGTGTCTGTCTGGAGCATTCTGCAGCTGCTCCTGCATCTGGGGCAGAGCAGGGCCACAGTATCGCCTTGACAGAGAGGCGAGTCCTCTGTGCTGAGCCCATCAGATGCCTCTTAAACATTGTCTCTTGGGGCTCCCTGCTCACCTCAGTATCTGATAGTGTGGCTCCGCGCACATACTGTCACAATGGAGGGCTAGCCTCGACTGTATGCCTGTGCCACAGCAGCCTTGCTGACTGGTGTTCATCTCTGCTTCCTCTAGGCATCGTGGCCTGATCCATGCCTATGAGTTTTCAGTGGACCAGCTGGCCTTTCAGAGCCCTCTTCCTGTCTGCCGCTCTCCTTGTGACACCATGGCTGGGTACAGCTATGACCTAGCGCTGTCTTTCCCCTATGACAGTGTTTAGGCAGCACCTCCCGGAGAAGTGGGAGGGCAGTTTACAGACGCTAGAGCTGAGAAAGCTCCGCACACAGTGGGAGTTGGGGGCAGTGCTCTCCCACGTGGCCATGGCCACACAGCCGTGCTGCTTCTGGACCACCCACACTGCATCTGCTGCTCTCCTTCCACCTGGGGACACCAGAAGTGGCTCCTCCACCTCAGCCTGTGACAGGAACTTCTCCACACTCTAGGGACAGGGCCTCACCTCGCTGGTCTGTGTGCTGTGCTGAGGGTGGGACCCAGAGCCTTACGTGTAGGCGAGCGCTCAGAGTGGTCTCCTGACCCCACCTAGTCCAGCCCTCCTCTGTGGTCTGTGAGGACTGCTCCATTTCACCTGCTGCGAAGGAAACATCCATCCTTCCCTGGGGATGGGGTTGGGGAGCTCAGTTCCTGAGCCTGGCTGGCGGTACCTCTTCCCTCAGCACCCACAGCACCCCCACTCTGCCTGCAGAATGTTCAGGCAGATCCACAGTGGCCAGGAGAGCCAGTCAGGGAAAGCATTTGTGTGCAGAGCTCTTCAGAATTCCCGTGGATCAGGCACCAGCATGCCTGTACAGAGACCAGGCAGAGTCCTATCCCAGCAGATACTAGCCAAAAGCAGCATGGTAGACAGGTGGGCCAGGACACGCCACACTGGGTCTGCAGACGGCAAAAAGCCATTGGGGTGGGGGAAGCTTTGTGCTCTGGAGACCAAGGTGGTTGAAAAAAGGGCGTACATTTTCAGAGGGAGGGGGGCTGACCCACCTCTAGCCAGAGTAATACTGAGACCAGCCCTGAGGTACTCTTGGTTCTCGGGCCTAGAGGGGCTTGGTCTTGTTTCCCAGTGCTGGGGATGAAACCTGGGGCTTCAGATGCCTGCAAGGCAAGTGCACGCCCACTGAGACACACCTCCAACCAGTATGTGGTTTTGTGTGCGCCCACTGAGACACACCTCCAACCAGTATGTGGTTTTGTGGCATGAAGGTTTCCCAGCTCCAGACAGTCAGGCCTCAGACATCCACTGTCTAGCTGAGCGCTGCCTCCTTGCAGCCCCCTCCCACATCATCTGATGTGAACCACACATCAGAGAGCCAGCAGGCCGCAGCTCTCTCTCTTGCTGGGCCGGCCCCCTGCTGGCCCGGTCTTGCTAGGCCTTCTCTACTATTCAGCCAGAATACTGGAGGAACTTGTCAGCCAGCATAGCACGACCAGGAAGGACCAGGAAGCATTTGGAGAGCCGCTGCAGAGGTGATTGGAGTGAAGACGGCACAAGCACTGCCAGCAGCTGGGGTGGCTTCATGCAGGACACTTAGGGATGTGGCTCCTCACAGCAGCTCTGGGTGGTGCCTACTGTCAGCTAGCCTCCTGGGAGATCCCCCCAGCAGACCTATCAGAGATCTCCCCACTGGCTTCTGGGGTTGCTGCCGAGCATCTGCTCAGAAGCCAGGAGACACCAGGATGCGCCCCTTTAGCTCGCCTTTTGCCTTATGCACCATGTCTGCTCTGTTATTAAAGGTTCTGGACTCAGTCGTGGCTTTGTTTGCTGCTCCTGGAGGGTACTTGGTGCTTTCCCCTGGCCGCCTTGAAGTCTTCTGCCACCGTTTATCACCCACAGCTGGGGGGGGGCACCACGACAGCACAGAGGTCTGGGGAGAGTGTGTCCTCTTTGGCTGGGCTGGCTGTCCATGGAGGCCATGAGCAGCCCTGCTTCTACGGAAGCCCAGACGGCAGTTCCCATGAAATGTCTCAGGGACTGTGTGGCTTTCAGCTGAGCAACAGAATTACCAACCTTCCCCAGCAGTGGGGTTTCCATTCTTCCTGAACTGGAAAGCCAGCAACCCCGGGACGAAGCACTGAGTCCCCACTGTAAGCTCACAGCTCTTCCACGAGGGGGTGGCATGCCCCAGTCCACTAGTTAAATGGCACATGGCCATACCACAGGCCGTTTGCTTGGAGTTGAGAACCACCTCCCCTAGTGAAGGGGCTTTCAGTTGATAACTGCCCCAAGATAGTGGCTCAGACAGGGACACCTCTCCTCATGAGCTCTTGCTTGAAGCAGCAGATGGCACGGATCGTGGCATTGTAGCCACACATCCAGGCCAGATGGTTACCTGGCTACTGCAGCAGGCCTGCGGCGACTTGCCCCCCCC
>LOJH01011768.1:0-12914 GCA_001685095.1 Ellobius talpinus
TTTCCTTTAAAAGTAGCCTGTACCAGCTATTTGGGGTCTTTCTGGCCTCTAATGTTGAAAGACTCTGTCATGACAGAATTAATAAAACCCTTGTGCTTTTACATTAGCTGTGGTGTGAGAGGTGGTCTCTTGGGGTGACTCCTCCTCGGTGATTGGACTCTGGGGTCCAATACTACGACATAGAAAGTCTGACAAAGAAGAAAGGGAAGAATCTCACGTGGCAGAAATACTTATGGAGCTTGGCGGATGTACAAATTAGCAAGTAGTCCTCCTGTCTATTCACCCCAGGACCACTCCCTTAAAAAAAAAGAAAAAAAAAGCCTTTCCAGGTATCCACATTCCTTGACATGGTCCCTGGGACAATAGATCATCCATTTTTCATAACAAACATTTTCTCCTTGACACGAACTCTTCAGTCTCAAGTGTTGTTTTCTGAGTGTTAAGCAGAACTGAATTTTAGTTGGTAAGGCCACCTTGCCTTTGATAAATCACATTTTTTCCAGATGAAGTTGAATGAGGGAGTCCCTTCCCCATTTCAAGCTAGGATGATAGCTGGACCACCCTAAGTTCTCAGAGAGGTGGAAAGAGAGATTCCAGGAGCCTATTCCTTCACTTGGCTCAAGAGGGATTCAATGCTATCAGAAGACAGATTCTCAGCTGGTCAACTTTCCCCTCTGCAATGGTCAGAAAAGCCAGGCTCAAGGTAAAAGGAAGGTTTCTAGGGAACTAATGAGAGCTCTGAAAATCTGATGATAGGGAGGATATGACTCACCTTGACTGTGGCTTCATGAAATTTGTAAAAGAGGATAATTTCCTATATTTTCTTGCTTGTATTTTTCCTTATTTTTTGTTTTTTGTTTGTTTGTTTGGTTGGTTGATTGGTTGGTTGGTTTCTTTTGTTTGTTTTTTGTTTTGCTTTGTTTTTGTTTTGTTTTGTTTTGAAACAGGGTTTCTCTGTGTAACTGGAATTTCTGGCTGGCCTTGAACTCACAGAGATCCACCTGCCTCTGCCTCCCAAGTACTGGGACTAAAGGCATGCACCACCACTGCCAGGCTCCCTATCTATTCTTTAAGAGTCCTCCTACAATAGATAATATAAACTTTAGGCCCCACAAAGTGCAAACCAACCCCAGCCAATCCAGGAAGTGGACCCTAACCTTCTCCACCTTCTGCTCACATGATATAAAGCCACTCTGCCACACACCCTGCCTGATACTAACTACAAAAGCCAGAGGGTGAAGAAGGGAAGAGGAGGGATGGAAGGAAAACAGGGCCAAAATGGGGGGCTCTCCCTCCCCTGCTCCCCAACAGCTGTGGAAAGCAAGGATTCAGAGAAGTGTTTCCTAAAGTTCCAGATGTGAAGCAAAACCAAACAGCTTAGCACAGTAGAGCCATAGTTCAATACTACTCCACCACTATGGTCAGGGCATCATAGGCTAAGTGTGGCCTCTCATTGGTCCCCTAACAATAAGGATGGCTACCTCACTGGATTGTGAGAACTAATGAGCATCTGCATATAAAATGCTTAGAATGAGGTGTGGCATATGGAAGGAACTAAATGGTGACAGTGGATTCCCGCTCTTTCAAACACAGACCACACAGCTCAGGTGTCCTACAAACAGTGTCAGGAACACCACATTTTGTCACTCCAAATGCCTCACAGGAGTAACACCGCCTTCCTAAAAATCGTTCTAAGAACCAGTCCCCCGCGCTGACCCTAGAGCCCTGACACAGGCAAGACCCACTCCTTCCAGAACCACCCCTACTTCCTCCCACACAGGCCACTCTTTCAGGCTAGTGGCTGGCTGCCTTCTGCCCTCCTGATCCAGCCCAACTCCTCCAAGATTCAAACTTTAGCTTTCCCTCCAGAATGTCGGGTATCTTGTCATAGCATGGAAAAAGTAACTGACACACAGTGACTAGCCTTGTGTTGGATAGACACAGGTAGATGTAATCCAAACAGCGCAGCTCTAACGTGTGGGCATGCAAAGGTCTTCGCGGTACAGAGGAAGTAGGAAGGAAAGACACATGGAGAAGCAGTCAGAAAGGGGGCATGGGGTAAGAAGGCTTTTGCTGGACCTTGTCATTGGAAGGAGTCTGGCTCTGTTCTAAGTGAGAGGGCTGACAATAGAGAGTTCTCAGGACAGTGGCATGACCTCATGGTTTGGGCTTTAAATGGCTTCCTTTAGCTGTTGCAATGGTTTAAATGTGTCCCCCAAGAACTTCTATGTTGGAAACTTATTCCCCAAATTCATACATTGATGACACTTGGCAGTGGGGTCTTGGGGGAATCATTGGGGCTGGATAAGATTATGGGGGTCCCTCATACTGGCACATGTGCTCAGTCTCAATGCGTGCTATCTTCCACTGTTCCATAAGCATCTCACGAAGTCCCGCACAGACACCGAGCACAAGTCCAGGCCTTCCTCTTAAACTCTCAGACTCCATAATCATGAGCCAGAGAAAGGTTTTTCTTTCTAAATTACCATGTTCCAGGTAGCTTGCTAAAGCAACGAGAAACAAGTTAAGACACTTGCTCTGTTAAAAGCAAATTCTGGGGCCAGAAAGATGGCTCAGTGGGTAGAAGTGTTTGTCACTGAGCCTGATGACCTCAGTTTGATCCCCAGGACCCACATGGTGGAAGGGGGTCAAAGGTCATCCCCTTACCACTGCATATATCCCATAACACATAAGCTCTCCTCCCCATACACATTAGGTAAATAAAAATCTAAATGTAATTTCTTAAAAATCGTATATAATAAAGAATAAACTCTAGAGTTTGAGGATAGATGCCAAAGGACCAGTTTTAAGTCAGACAGAGGTGGTCAGGTCAAGGGTGATGGGGGAATCAGACCATGACAACTGCAGTGAAGGAGATGCTGAGTATCAGTCTAGAAGGTTAAGCCTGTAGGAGTTCCAGAGAGCTGCTGTTTAAAACATATATTAGCTCTTACTGTGGGCCAGGCACTAGCTCTGAACTATTTCTGAGACAGACTGGCTAGAGAAGTGTCCCCCAGGCTCTGACTGGTACCAGGGATTCCTAAGACAGATTGTACCATGGGGCATCTCTCACCCTCGGTACTCTAGTCTGTTCTTCAAACATCGCCTCTTCAGAGCGGAGCCAATACAGCCTGCCAGACCAGTGAAATGTGTGGGCATTTGTATCATTATTCATCCCGCATCACTCTGGGGTATCTGCATTAAGGAAATCGATGACTCGGGTTCTCCATAAATCCTTCATTCTCCCGTTTTATTTTCCCGTCCATCACCTCCTCTTTATTCTTAATATTCAGGTTTCTGCTTTCAAGGCCAGGTCAGCTCTCTTGAGGACTTCCATCTTCCTCCTCTCTCACATCTGCCCTGTCCTCCTGGGACAGACACAGCCTGAGGATGGGAGACCGACTCATCTGTCTTCTGTAACCATATGGATAAGATGTAGTCATAACCGTTGTCAGCATTGTTGTGCTTCGGAAGCTAATTAAGACAATTAGCTATTAAATTCCAAAAACAATTAAGCTAATTGAAATAAACCATATGTAGTTTGCACCCTTGCATAGACAAAAAAAATTAACATGTGGCTGGATGGTAGCACCTCAACCGTTTCAGTGCCAAAATAAATCAGGGGCGATGGGAGCCTGAGATGGAGGTGTCTTAACATCCAATCAGTTTATCCCCACAAATGTTTCTCAGAGACATTTTGGCTTCATTTTTTAATGTTCTTCTATACTGATGGGGAGAGCAAAAGTGGGGAATTTCTGTCCAAATGTGTCTGTTAGGCTATAAAACTGCAGGCTTGTGCTGCGACCATGCCTCTGATTCAAGTTGGGGGCTGAAGGATCTAAAGATGCTCAGAAGACGTGCAGCCTCTCAAAGACCCCTGGAACTTACCTTGAGGTTAGCTGGCCCTCTGGGGATAGATGCTGATGATGCCCTGTGGTGTTTGGATGTGACTGGTAGTCATAGACCACATGTGTAATCCCCTGGTAGAGGGAAGCCATGGGAGAGAAGAGGAGCTGTCAAGGCTAAGGAACGCTCTTTTTTTCAGCTGCATGTGCCAAAAAAAACCAAACGAACAAACAAAAAACTCAAGTATAGTTTGTGCCTGCTAAAAAATAGAACATAGTTAGGAAGAACAAGCAATAGGGACAAGAAAGAATGCGCTAGAATTTAGCTATGGGGGAGCAGGAACTCAGGTTTCCCCATGACTCAGCACAACAATGTCTATCCCTCTGTCCATGTTGCACCTCTGCCAGCGCTACTCTGTCGCAGAAGCGCTCTCTCTGCAGTAAGGACTATGAACGCTGCCAGTACCAATTTGACAGCTGTCTGAATAAAGACTCCTTAGGTCTCATGTTCATGCACCCATTATCTATGCATCCCCAGCCTATGGTCTCTAGATCAAAGTGCTAAGGAAACGGCCAGAATTTGATGGACAGGGAGACTACAAAAAGACCTTGACTGGGGGAAAGGCCAAGCAGAGCTGAGCATTCATAAGTGTCCGTACTTCTGTAGCCTCCTATCTTCCCAGGTCTTTGCCGAAAATTCAAAAGATGAGATTACAAACACCCAGGATTCAATTCCCCAGACCTACCTCAAGCACTGTTGAGTAAAACAAAATACAGAGGGGAAAGATCCTAAAGTAGAGTCCAGGTTCTGACTCCTCTGAGAACTGACCTGAGGCTCCCCCCCACACACACTTTTTAGTAAACATTCACTATTTCGGCAGGAGCCAGGGTCGGTCTGTACCTAAACTACCTATTACGGTGGGGAACACTCTTAGCTTGTGGACAGTGGTAGGCTGGCAGACACCAGGCAGCCTGTTACGAAGAGAGAAAGGACATCATTTGCTCACACCGTCTGCTCTTTTCCACCACTGTGATGTTTAGCTGCCGACTGCCATTGTCTGCAGAGAACGGAAGAGATGTTTACAACCTTATCACTCCAGACTCCGTCCATCATAACCCCATGGGCAGAAGTAACGTCAAGACCAGAAACGACAGCTAAAGTCATAGTCATAATTAAGAAGTGATGGAATTTGTGTGTTTCAGAGCTCATTTTTAGGGCTGCTGAGATGGCTCAGCAGGTAAATATGCCTGCTGACCTAGTTCAATCTCCAGACCCCACGTGGTAGGAAGAGAGACCAGACTCTGGTGCTGTGGCATACCCATGCACACACTAAATAAATAAATGTAAAAAAGCAAATTCTTTTAAATTTAATAGCTCTACTTTAATGCAGTGTTTTTACCTGTGAGCTTATATATTTACATTTACTTTTCTTAACTGAGTTTTTTTATTTTGCAATTACTATCATGACCAGAACACTGATGTTGACATAGTCAAGCTATAGAACATTTTCGTCTTAGTAACGATCTCCCATGTTGCCTTGCATAGGTCTCCACTTTCCTTTTACCAACAGCCCCTTGGCCCTCAGAAACTGCTAATCTATTCTCTACTTCTGTCATTTTGTCACATTGAGAATATTTTGTAGGGATGGCAAGATGACTCAGTGAGTAGAGATGCTGGCCACCAGTCCTGACAATCTGTACCCAAACGATAAAAGGAGAGAGCCCTGCACATTTTCCTCTAATGTCCATACACACACCATGGCAAACATGTATGTTTACACACATACACACATGCATGCACAAATGACTAAATTCTATAGATAAAATCATACATTGTGTAACTTTGAGAGATTGGTTTCTCCTACTCAACATCATTCTCTGCAGATATCACGGGTTGCTGCTCTTGTTCATTCTCTTTCATTGCTCACTTGTGTCCCAGGTTGTCCCTCACTGAAGGACAGAGAAGCCGTCTCCAAAGTCTGTCTATAGGCCGTTGTTCATAAGGTTTTGTGTGAAGACATATCTTCGTTTCTTTGGGATATGAAGCCTAGAGTATGATTACTAGCTCACGTGTGTCTAAGAGAGTGGCAAACTCCCTCTGTTTACACTTCGCCTTCCCACCAGCAGGGTTTGAGCAATGTGTTTCTCCACAGCCTCGCTAGCCTTTAAGGTCGCCTCCTTGCTTTTGTTGTTTCTCCTTGCTGCTGTTGCCTGGGTTGGGTTTGATTTGGTTGGGGTTCTGCCACTCTAATAGGTGTCTCCCTGTCCTTCCCTAATTGCTAATCAATCGTCTTCAGTGATAGTGTCTTTTCCCCAGTTTCTCAAATGGATTCTTACGATTTTGATGTTGACTTTGGGAATTCTTTATTTGGCTCAGTGGTTAAGAGCACTGCCTGCTGATCCGAAGGTCCTGAGTTCAATTCCCAGAAACCATACAGTTGCTCACAACCATCTGTAATGAGATCTGGGGCCCTCTTGAGGAAGAGACCTGGTCAGTCGTCTTCATCAACTTAGACCATGAAACCCAATATGGACAAGTTCAACAGAACCACCATATATGGGCTGCCCATACATGTTTCAGCATTGCCAGGGCATAAGTTTGATTAGATTTTTTTGAGTATCTAGACCAGTGGTTCTCAACCTTTCTAATGCTGCAACTCTTTAATACAGTTCCTCATGTTGCGGCGATCCCAAACCATAAAATTATTTCATTGCTACTTCATAACTGTAATCCTGTTATTGTTATGAATAGTAATGTAAATATCTAACATGCAAGATATCTGATATGTGACCCCAAAAGGGGTCACAACCAACAAGCCGAGAACCATTGGACTAGATACTAATAATCCTTCCTTTGACATATGTCTTAAAACACTTTCCCGTTTCTGTAATTTGCCTTTTTCTTTTTTGTAACAGGGCCCCCTGCCATAGCCCAGGTCTGCTCTTCCCACCTCAGTCTCTCAAGTTCTGTGTTTGCAGGTATTTACCACCATTCCTGGCCTATATGATGCCTTTGCATGATCTCTTTCTTTTGTGTGTGCATGTGGCAATGGTGGAGGAAGGGAAGCATGATTTGTATTTAAGACAGGATCTCACAGTGTAGCTCACAGAGATACACCTGCCCCTACATTCCAAGTGCTGGTATTAAAGGCATGAGCCACCATTTCTGTTTCACTTAACAAATCTTTTTATATATAATTTATTTAGTTTCATTTTATTTGCGTCAGCGCTTTGCCTGCATGTATATCTTGTGTGAGGGTGTCAGACCTGGAGTTATAAACAGTTGTGAGTTACCACGTGGGTGCTGGGAACTGAACCTGGGTCCTCTGGAAGAGTAATCTGTGCTCTTAACCACTGAGCCATTTCTCCAACCCCAACAAATTCTTTTGCAGAATAAAAATGTTTAGATTTTTATGAGCCCCAAGTTAGCAGTCTTCATCAAATCTAAGAGCTTTGTCTAGTCTAGACACTGTGGAATATTCCTTTACACTGTATGAACACTATATGTCACTGTGATTAGTTTACTAAAGAAGCTGATTGGCCAATAGCTGAACAGGATAAGGTTAGGTCAGAGAACCAGACTAAGAAGAAGAAGGGCAGAGTCAGAGGAGTTGCCAGCCAGCCAGAGAGAGAAAATTGGAGGCGCAAGATGAAAGAGAGATATTGACACATGGCAGGATGTAGATTAATGTAAATGGGTAAATTGAAGTTCCAAATGTTAGCTCATAACAAGCCCTAGCTATTGATCAAGCATTTATAGAGAATATTAAGTCTATGTGTGCTTATTTTGGAGCTGAGGGTCCTGACAAATACTCTGCCTACAAGACACAATTCTTTTATATGACTGGAGAAATAGCTCAGTGGCTAAAAGTGCTGGCTGAACAATCATAAGGACCAGAGTTCGGATCCCAGCACCCACATTACAAACCCAGTGTCCCCCAAAGGCCTTCAACTCCAAGAGCTCTGATGCCCTCTTATGGCCTATGTATGCACACAGACACGTGGGCCCTTCCTTGCATACCCTTTATATACATATACTAACACAGATTCATGCACATGCATAAATAAATAAATCTCTAAAAATGTAATGTTTTAAGTTTTACATTTGAGTCTGTGATCCGTTTTGAGTTATAATACACCATCCCTTAGGACATAAGATTTTTACCGGGATTTTATTTATTTGATTTGTTTGCCTATGAATGTTCTATCACTGTGTCATTTATCTACAAAGCTGTCTTTTCTTCCTTAAGTTTGTGCCTTTTGCCAAAAGTCAGTTAGGCATGTGTCTGTAGATCGATTTCTAAGTCGTCTATTTCTGCTCCATTAATTCATGTGCCTGTCTCTCTTGATTTCTGACACTATATAGTAAATCTTGAAATCAGGTAGGTGAATTCACCCCACGTTATTTTCTCTTTCCATGTTGTTCCAGATACTATGATTCCTACGCTTTACTATATGAATTTTTAAATAGTTTTATCTATAGCTACAAAAACTTTTAGTGCTTAATAAAAATTATATTGAACCTACATATCTTTTTTTAATTGATAGCTTTATAAGTTTTCTATTCACAAACATGGTATGTCTCTTCATTCATTCACATCCTCTTTGATTTCTTTCCTCAACTTTGCAATTTTTGCCATATATGTCAGATTACACCTAAATATTTCATGTACTTGAGTATTTATAAATGATATTACACTTTTATTTGATTTTCCTCATTGTTCTTTTGTTTTGTTTTGTTTGGTCGCTGTTGTTGTTTTTGTGGGGTGGGGAGGGTGCTTTGTCTCTTGAGGCCTTTTGTAGCTGAGTCTGGCCTTGAACCCCTGGCTCTCCTGCCTCCACCTCCCAAGTGCTGGGATTACAGGGTAAGTCACTGAGCCCTGCTCTGCACTGTTTTTCTGCTCCTTTCCAGCCCTTCTTCCACTTCTTTTGGTTGTACTTTGCTGGGCGTTTTCTAGGTTCTGAGCTAAGACTTAGACAACAGATATGAGGTCGTTTCTCCTTTTTTCTTTTTTCCTTAAACAGGATCGAGTTCTGTTTCAAGTCAGCTTTGACTCTGGGATTGCTACCATGCCTACTTTTGTGTTCCCCTTTTCTGTTTGGGTTTGTTGGGTTTTTGTTGCTGCTGCTGCTGTTTTGGTTTTGGGGGGTTTTTTTGGTTGTTGTGGTTTTGGTTTTGGTTTTGAGGGGTTTTGTTTTTCCAGTTCAAGGGACCAAACTCAGGGACTTAAGTATGGTAGTTGTCTTAGTTACTTTCGACTGCTGTGAAAAAACATCATGACCAAGGCAACTTATGAAAAATAATTACTGAGGCTCAGGGCTTTAGAGGTCAGAGTCTGTGATCATGGCAGCAGGCAGGCATGGCACTAGAAATGAGAGCTTACACTACCCACAAGCACGGGGCAGAGAGAGAGAGCTAACTGGGAATGGCAAGAGCTTTTGAAACCACAAAACCCACCCCTAGTGACAAACTGCTTCCAAGAAGGCCACACCTTCTAATCCTTCCCAAATATTTCCATTACCTGGGGATCAAGCATTCAATATATGAGCATATGGGGCCCGTTCTCATTCAAACCACAACACAGGAGTTCTACCACTGTGATACCTCCTGGTCCTTGGGTTTTATGAGATATGATCTGTGTAGCACAGGCCTTGAACTCATTATGTAGGGCTTGTTATGTGGGTACTGGGATCTGAACTCGGATCCTTATGATTGTTCAGCCAGCACTTTTAACCACTGAGCTATCCCTCCAGTCGTATAAAAAAATGTGTCTTGTAGGCAGAGTTTTGTCAGGACCCTCATCTTCAAAATAAATGCACAAAGACTTAATATTAATTATGAATGCTTGGTCAATAGCTCAGGCTTGCTATTAGTTAACTCTTACAACTAAAATTAACCCACTTTATATTAATCTACATCTGCCACGTGGTGTTACCTCTCTTTCATCTTGCACCTTCTGTTTCTTCTCTGTATCTGACTGAGACTCTTTTGACTCCTCCCTTCTTCTTCCCAGTGTCCGTAGTCTGATTCTCCTACCTAACCTTATCCTGTCAGCTTTGTTATTAAACCAATCACAGTGACATATATTCACACAGTGTAAACTTCCTGCTTCTGCCTCCTGTGTTCTTAGATTACAGAAATACACCAACACACCCACATGTTCCACGCTTGTGTATGTGTTTAGATCTATGAATCTCCCTCTCAAGATGTCAATAGCTGTGTTTCACGGATTTTGATATATAGAAGATTTAGTGTCATTTAGTTCAATCTTTTATTTCCCTGAAGACTTCTTTTTGACTCATTGGTTATTTTTCAAAACATATCTAGTTCCTATATGTTTGGAGAATTTCCTGTTATTCTTCTATTATTAATTTCTTTTTCCTTTTCTTTTTTTTGGGGGGGTTGAGACAGGTTTTCAAAACTCGCTGTCCTGGAACTCACTCTGTAGACCAAATTGGCCTTGAACTCACAAAGATCCACCTTCCTCTGCCTCCCAAGTGCCGGGATTAAAGGTGTGCGCCACCACTGCCTGGGCCTATTGCTGATTTCTAGTTGGAGTCCACAGTGGTTTTGAGAATAAGCTCTATGTTGATTCTCTTAAACTGGTTGCAATTTTGTTGTTTTATAGCCTAGAATATTGTCTCTTAGCACATACTCCATGAAGAATGGAACAAAATGTCAGGAGGGACAAAACAGACACAGACCACAAAAGGAGTATGTAATATGATGTCAATTCAGTCCCAATGGTTGGTGATAACTTTAATGATTTTTTTCTTCTTCATTTGTTTATTTCTAGACAGGATCTGACTATCTCTCCCTGGTTGGCCTAGAACTCACTATTAGCCCAGGCTGATCTTGAGCTCACAGTGATCCTCCTGCCTCTTCCTTTCAAATACTAGGTTTACCGGCATGTGCCTCGATACCTAGTTTAACTTGGAGAGTCCTTTGTATCCCTATACCCATCAATTGCTCTATCAATATCTGAGAAAGGGGAACTGTAGTCCCCAGCTATAACTGTGATTCACCTGCTTTTCTTTTCAGTTCAGCCACTTTTTCTTCAAATATTTTGCAATTTTGTTATGTGATGCCTGAAGGGTTCTAGCAGGCCCAAGCATGGAAAACACAAGTGTGGCCCTGTCAGGTCTTGCCCTACCCCATTCCCCCTTCCTTGCTAAACTGATAGATTACATTCCTAAAGGTAGCCACCAAGGTCTAATTCCTTTTTTGGCTACTTCCTTCTCCTGAAGCTGACTCCCAGGGTTCAGCTATCAAAGTATTGAAGCCCTGCAATCAAAAGCCCCCTTTTGGTTATCCTAATTAACATGCCCAATCCAAACTAACTAACTCATCCTAACACGGTGAGGGGGTCCCCTTTTCTCTTTATAAATTGCCATTTGCCTATGGGCCATGATTATCTCCTATCTGTCCAGAGGCAGTCCTTTGTCCCTCTGGGGCAAATAGCCCTATCCCCCCCCCACTTGTTCCTTTTCCCTTATCCCTCATCCTCTATCTCCTGTCTTTGTTCATTATGCTCTGTCCTTTGTCCCTCTGGGGAAAATAAATCTCCTTTGTGCTGAGAACTTGGTCTTAGAGTGTCTTGTGCCAACTTGAGTCCTTTCAGTACATACACACTCTTGATAATTATCCCCTAGACGGATTTACTCTTTTACTGTTAGACAGTAACACATTCTACCTCTTACTCCTGAATGGTGGTGAAAATCCACCAGGCCTCTCAACGCCATCCAGAAGGGAAGGAAGAAGTGTTTGGATGGAGCCTCCAGCTTGCCTCTGCATGATCCAGAAAGTTCCATTCCTGTCTCTTTCTCCAAACCCTGCCCATGCAGAGAGTCTCCAAACAAAGGAGAGGTGCTAAAAAGCCCAGTTTTGCCTTCTTGGTGGATACTACAGCTTCCTTCCTTGAAGTTGCCAACAGTCCAAGTCCCCACCTAAGGGGTTTAGCTTTTGACTATACTTGGGCACAAACCCAGCTCATGGTGAACGTCATCTCCCCTTGTCTACAACCTGTAAAGTCTCTCTGCTTTCATGTGGGTGCCACTTCTCTGGCCTCATCTCTGGGACTGGAGGACCCGTCTGGGAGTTGCTTTGCTCAAATAAACCTGTTGTTATATTTTTTCAGTTTGACCCGATCTGGATTACTGTGTTGGTGGAGAAATCTACTGGGGTGTAGACAGAGACTGCACTTTAGTTTTCCAGACACCCAGACCTGAATAATCACGCAAAAACTTTATTAACTACAACACTGTTTGGCCAATGGCTCAGGCATATCCTTAGTTAGCTCTTACATCTTAAATATACCCATTTCTATTAATCTGTGTTAGACTCCTTAGGATAGGATAATTATTGAAACGTTTAGCATAATGCTTCTTGCTTAATATTGTTTATACTGGTTTAATTCTAATTTTTATACTTGATATCTATTCTTATTATATATAGTTTTGTATTGGGTTTGGAACTCTTATTTAGACAAAAGGGGGGGTAATGGGGAACCTCCTTCAGTCAATGGCCTTTGAGAGGCTGGACCAGGTGGGATATGGTTTTGGGTACCAAAAAGCCCACGGGAGTTCCTGCTTTTCCTCTTCCCCCTTGCCACACCTGGATGTTGGATCTCCTTCCTATTTCCTCATTGTGATCCATGAGTTTTCCCTTTTAATAAAGAACACCTTAGTATACCCTATTCTGAGCATAGGATTCCCTTGTTCACATTCCCCTCCATCTGACACATTCTGCTTCAAGGATGGATGTTCCTTCTCCTTCCACACAAGCCTGTTCAAATGTTGCTGATCCTTCAACATACTATCTGGATCTCAAAAGGTCTTCCTGATGCAACCCTCCAGGATGCAATGTCAGAAAAGCGCCAGCCCCATTCAAACATAGCTGATGTGGGATTCCCCTCTGTATGCTATGAATATGTTTTATTACCATTGGTTAATAAAAAAGCTGTTTTGACCTATGATAGAGCAGAACAGAGCTAGGCGGGAAAATTAAACTGAATGCAGGGGAAAAGAAGGCAGAGTTAGAGAGACACCATGTAGCTGCCAAAGGAGAAG
>LOJH01011769.1:5334-26181 GCA_001685095.1 Ellobius talpinus
ATCTATCTATCTATCATCTATCTATCTATTATCTATCATCTATCTATCATCTATATATCATCTATCTATCATCTATTATCTATCTATCATCTATTATCTATCTATCTCTATCTCGTGTTTGTGGCTCAGATGTGAGCTCTCAGCTACTGCTCCAGTGCCATGCCTGCCTGCCACCATGCTCCCCACCCACCCCAATGGTCATGTACTCTAATCCTCTGGAACTATAAACCTCAAATAAACACTCTCTAGAATAGGAAGAAGAGGAAGAGAAAAGAAAGAAGAGGAGAAGGACACAGAAGGAGAGGAGGAGGACATGGAGAGGAGGGGAGGAGGAAGAAGGCAGGAGCTGCTCCCTTTCCATCACTTACTGTAAAAAGAGATGTTTCTTGCCTAACCTAAAGTTTAAAACTTTCAAATGTACAGACAGCTTTTTCCTTTCTTTTACAGAACATCTATCAGGGAAGGAAGTCCATACCAAAACTGTGTCACACACACACACACCCGCCCTGCAATAATTTAAGAAAAAAGAAAACTCCCAAGTCACTGAAAAGGTGTATGCCATTGTGGCTGAGACAGTGTGCCTGTCCCAAAAGCAAGGGTCACTAGATAGTCATGAGATTCAAGCTCTATGAGCATGGCCTCACTCTCCTCACAGAAACCTGGAAGAAGTCTCTGCACCATCCTGGACAGGAGACATCTTACCCTCAAGTTGGGCTGGAACCTGAGCTAGCCCTGGCTACTGAGCCCGAGATGAGTATACGCCAGGGTGGAAAGCCAACAATTGCGCAGCCAGCATCATTAGCACGCTGGCTTCCCTGACAGCTGCTGGACACGTGCATTTGGTTGAGAACAAGGGCCAGATTGTGAAAGAGATTCCTTTTTAAGTCAGGTTTTTGATGCATTGAACTCACTTTTCCACAGATGCAGTCAATAACAGGGAATTATCTATGTCTGCAAGGGCCCACTTTACCTTCCTGGGAGGAAGGGAAGGTGACCAACCCTACCATGTGCCTGCTGGATAAATGAGGAGCCCATCACAGTTATAGGACAGCTGGATTGCTCCTTCCTGCCTCAGAACCCTGCACGTGCTGAGTACCCTCCCTGAAACTTGTCTCTGCCTCACAGACTCCCACGTTCTCCTCTTCACCCAGGACAAATGCCACTGTCTGGGCGCAAGCCTCCATATTGCCCTCTTCCTCTTCACTGGGGCCTATGATTAAATGACCCATTTAATTGCACTTTTCTTGTACATTAGGTTGAAAGCTCCCCACAAGTAGAACCTAAGATCTGGGTATCACGCCACTGGTCACCCACTATCCAGCAGGAAGCTTACCCAAACAGACCTTACAGAAGCTTTCACTGAGTGGATGAATGGGGAGGAGAGCGCGCACGAGAGAACTAAGTCAGTCAGTAACACAGTCCCCTAGGTCCAATGTTAGCGACCAGACTCTTTCACTTCACACCACTGGCACCCTCAGTGCTCAGTGTAGGAGTAGCAGAGGCAGGCCAAGGAGCGCAAGAGCCATGCTGAGCCCTTGATTGACAGAGAGGGAAAGGTGGGGCTTTGGAAGGGAAAGGGGCTTCCTTAAAAGAGGAGTGTTTTCCTCAACGGTCACCTCAAGATTTTAGCATTTCTTGGTGGTAAATTTACTATCAAAAAGGAAAATGGTCCTCTTGGAGTGAATGCCTGGGGCAAAAGGGCAAACACTAAGTCAGAGAAACTTACTATGGAAGCATAGCTATACATATACACAAACACTTATCCATACACAGATACATATATACACAGATATATATGTGTGGTATGTACACACATACACAAACACTTATCCATACACAGATATATATGTGTGATATGTATACACACACAAACACTTATCCATACACAGATACACATATATACAGATATATATGTGTGATATGTATACACACACACAAACACACACAGAGAGATACATAGAAAGAGCACTAAAATGAAGTTACCCTATAAAAGGGCAACAATGCCTCTACTAGCCAATACAGGCTAACAAAGAAAATAACAAATTCTGGGAATGAGTTGGCTCTTTTAGACAAGTAAGGTCCCATAGACCCCCAAATATTACAGGCTATTGCTATTGCCTTTCCTCCAGAACTTGACAGCAGGATTCTAGTGAGAAAGAGGTTACATGCTTGAGTCAGAGAACATGGAGAAATCAAACTGGCACTCACCACTACTGGCTAGCTTTCCTGGTGTGGAAAGGTCCTAGGCATGCTCCCAGGGGACAAGACTAATCATCAGTCTTATCCAACTAGGGACCCTGCAAAATGACAATAATGACTGGCACAGTAAGAAGTGCCCACGGGTGCAACAGTGGCATGAAGATTACAGGAGAGACAAACACTTTCGAACTGTATTTAAGTCCTGCTGCACAAGATGAAAGCCATGCCTGACAGCATTATCAGGCCAAGAAACAGAATGTAGATGGGTCTTAGGCCCTAGAAAAGAACCTACTGCTATTATCCCGCTAAATGTACATAGTATTAAGCTGACGCCTAATGACATAGGCGCTGTACCCATAGACTAATGCATCTCTCAACCCTCATCCGAGAAGCTTCTATATGCAGTAGACGGTGATTAACACAGAGGCTAGTGAACCTGCAGAGAAGGCTCAACCCTAAGTGGAGCATCTAAATCACACTCTCTCCTCCCAAGGCTGCAAAATCGTTGCAGAAGAGGGGATGGAAAGAAAGCAAAAGCCAGAAGTAGTGGATGACGATAAAGAAACTTTTCTGTACTCAGCAAGGGAGCGGCACATAGAAACACCCAACAGGGGTGACAGCATGTACAAGATTTGTGCAAACTCAAGCCAGACCCAACCCCAGCATGGAGAAATGGTTTGGGCATAGTTACACCTCGAGTTGAGGAGTTATTGACAATTAATAGCTACTGGGAGAGAGTCTGGTTTGGTTTGGTTTGGTTTGGTTTTTAAGAGTGTAGTCCCTGATAGGTGGGCCACACACCAGTGAAAAACCACACATCCTGGAATGTATATGCAGCACAAACTGGACTGGTGGGCTTTTCTGGAAAATGAGAACATGAAGTTGGGTGGGTAGAGAAGTGGGAATGGTATGGGTCTGGGAGTTGAGGTCTGTAACCCGAGAGAGGACTAAATGTGACCAAAACACGTTGTACAAAATGCTCAAAATGGGGTCCAGCTGCCATCTCCTCTCCTCCAGCCAAAGGACCAGTCGCCTCTCGCCCCTTGCTCTACCATCTGTAACGGCAGGCCTTGGCTTCTTCCTCTGGGACCGCATCACTGAGACAAAGAGCAGCTTCCCGTTAAAGCATCACTCACCTACCCACTATCAGATCCGTCATCCCCGGTAAAACTCACACCCCCACTTCAGCAAGCTCTCACTCACCCTTCCCTGACCCCATGGCCACTGCATTTACACAGGTGCAAAGGAGAGCCCTGGCCGGCAGCTTCAGAGTAGGGCCGCTGGAGATGGAGGAATGGCGATAAGAGAGGTCAAAGGGAAGGGGAGGCCTGGCAGCCTGCTGCTCTGCTCTTCCTCCATACACCTCCACCACCGACCTGACAACAGCACACCCCCATTAAAGGGCTTTTCACACTGCTGAGGGAAAGCAGACACACACACACACACACACACACACACACACACACACCTCAAGCTGTGGGGCAGCTGGAACCACTTCTGTTGTTTTAGCCAGGAGAAGCCTGACCTTTGTCACCCCACCACCACCCCCTCTCCAAGGGAAGAATTTTTTGGTCGCTTCACCCACCCAGCTAGCTTCCCTACTCCGCTGTGATCATCCGGAGCCAAAGCCAGGAAGAAAACAGTTTTACCAGGGGACACCAGGGAGGACAATGTGGGGCTTGGAAGATTTGAGCAAGCAGCTAGGAAGGACCTTTGATCTAAAATGACACCACGTTGCAACTTATATCTATCACATCTGTATCCCACAAGCCATACCCCATGCCAGCCACGAAGGCAGTATACATGTAATGTGGGCCAGGACTTAGGTCGTCAGATTTCCAATGAATTATTATTCTAAGTGAAAGAAGACAGAATCAAAATCAACAGAGCAAATTACTCTATTTCTACAATATTCTGGAAAAGGCCAAACTAAGCAGACAGAAATCAGATCAGTAATTGCCAGGACCTGGAAAAGAAGGAGGGTGGAAATGTTCTCTCTCTCTTGATGGTGGTGGTTGCTATACAGCTATGGATTTATTAAAATTCACAGAAGGGCATGCCTAAAACAACGATTGCACTGCAGGTAATCTACATGTCAATAAACAAAAAGAAAAACATAAAACACAAAACTAAATAAAAAATAGTTCCTAAGAATGTTGGCTTTGAAAGGCCCCTCAGAGCCCCCACCACTGGCACTCAGAGAAGCTTCTAGACATCTCCATCCACATCCTTTAATCACAAGGCATCACACTACGTACACTGGGAACACTGGGAATTATGAAAATAAACAAGAATGCAGGCTTTGGGCCCAAAAGCTGATAATCTACTTGCAAAGGCTGACATGGGTGCAGCCAACTCCATGGGAACTGTAATTTTGAAACCAGCATCCAGGAGGCAGAGACCAGTCTCAAGCAGACAAAACGACATGATGTGTAAAAATTGGATGCCAAAGATCCAAGACCCCAGCTAACTCTTCCAAAGAAGAAGAGAGGGGGACAGGGAAGTGGAGAAGGGAAAAGAAGGTATCTGGTCAGCAAAGAATTGCTAGGTGTCTGTGACATCCCATGGCTGCACTGAGTGCTGGGGACAAAGCGGCTGCCTGGGTTCTAGAGAGTCCCCAGTGAGAGATGAATTCAAACTGGGAAGATCTGGGAGGATTTCTTAGGGAGGGGGTTGAAATCTGGGTCATGAAGGGGTTCTACAAGTAGGCAGCATTGTCAAAAAACCTGAAGTAATGGGAACAAGGAAGGGTAGAGCAAGTTGATTTCAAGCTACAGTTCAGAAATGGCCTTGTGGGGAAGAAGTAAGACTCTAAGGCCATGTTGTGCATGGCATTTATTTTACAGGGCTCTAAAAACCCAAAGCTGCCTCTTTTTATTTCACCTTTAAACAACTGACAGTCATGGAAGGGAAGTAAAGGACCAGATTAGATCCGAGTTCTAGAAATATCCAGCAGGGCCAGGAAGAAATAACAAGGAGGTTGATTACAGCAAAGGAAGAAATGAAAAGAACGGAGTGTGCTTGGGCTCATGAAGTGTTAAACCTGAAGCCACGGGCAACCTCCAAGAGCCTCAGACTCGCCATAGCAAGTCTGACTTTTGAAGCCTAATGTGCCGCCTTCTCCCTCGGAGCTGGTTATCTCAGGCTAAAAAGCAATGCACCAGGAGGAATCTGAAGCCACCAGTCATCCTAAGAGCTCTAGAAACTGAGCAGCTATCTACAGAGGAAGGGTATGCTATCTCCTAGGCAACGCTTCCATCGTTCCCTGTGGGGCTTCCATGAGGCCTGGAAGGGAACGATGGGATGCTATCAGCCTGCCTTTTACTGGGTGAAAAGAGTCTCACAGCCTCAACTCCCTTTGGGTTTCAGTCTCTGTGCACCAAAAGGGCATCAAATCTTTTCGTCAAAGAAGCAAAGCATTTGTTTTTGTTTCCCGATCACCATTCCCAGTCACTAACTACCTAGTTAAAAGGCCCAGTCACTAAATACCAGCCAACAGAACTCAAGAAACAAGAGCTGCAAAAAGCCATGTGCCGGCCCCCTTCTCGTCGCTCACTCTTCCAACAGCATAAATAAAAAAATCTCTTGTTTCAAATCAAATAAACAGAGGACAGAACCCAGGACCCAGGTTTTCTAATCCCATCAGACCACTAGCACTAGGAGAAAGTTATGAATAAATTGATAGCACGAGCAGGGAGCCATAGGACAGTCGTGTACTTGGGGTCATCCAAGAGATTGTGGAATATAAGGGAAGACTTGACCTTGTGGAGGGCAGAGACCTAGAGGACAATGAAGGTGTTCCTGAGGGCCTGCTTTGTTCTAAGTGCTCTGCCCTTTATCCCTATGACACACACCTGGCAATAAGGGATTGCTAAATTGGCACTATCTCTCCAGCTGTCAGGAACAGCTTATTCAACCATGGCTAGGGCTCCTTACAAGGTTATCCTGAGAACCGCAGCAAGTGCTGCCCAGTGATGTGTTCCAAGACTCCCTGGAGCATTACTAAGAAATACCTACCATGCTACTGGGCATCCAGACTGCTGGCAACACCAGGCAGCATTGCTTGTCCCTGCCGTGCCATGCTCTCTATCCTACCACCATTGTGTTTCACTCCCAGCGTTACACAACATGTGTTTCACACCTGGGAGACGACGGGTTTAGTCAGGACTAACGACCACGACCAGAGCTGATCCCAATCCAGCTCGGTCCTGAGCAGGGACTGAGCTCTGCAGCTTGGAGAATTCAGAAACAAACAGTATTGGTTACATGGGAAATAGACACTATGACATGGGAATAGATTCTGAGCAAAGTGGGAGGTATGGAAGCCTAAAGGGGTGTTGAAAAGATTAAAGATGGGCCGGAGAGATGGCTCAGCCGTTAAAGGCTAGGCTCACAACCAATAAAAAAAAAGAAAAGATTAAAGACCCATTGAGAGACTCTGAGCACCCACAGAGCTGTCTCAGCCTATGTGACAAAGAGACACAGAAATGATGTAGAGCCCTGTCCCCACCTCGGCATGAAGTCTAGGCCGCTCTGGCACCTGAATCAACAGCTTTAGCAGCGGCTGTAAGTACTTCCCCCCCCCGTGTATACCTATACATTCTCATGATGGTACAGCCAGCAATGAGTGTCCCTTGGGCGAAGGGGAAAGGTGTGACCCGTTTGTGGAAGTGTCTAAGTCACCTCAAAGTAAGGAACAAAAGGACTGTTTGAACAACTGAGAGTCTTGAAATCTTTGCAATTTGGAATAAATGTCAGTGTAGTAACCACAAGTTGGAGAGATAAAAATACTAGCAGGAAGAATAGTTGCCAAGGGAGCCCAGGTCTACTTAGCAGGCTATGAGATTCAGCCAGCCAGCCAAAATGACTGCATGGGAAATAGTTGTTCCGCTTCCGGGATGATTAGGAAAGAGAATGTCCCAGTAACTCACCATGCAGCCGAAAAGCAGCTAATGAGAGTTGCTCCAGAGAGGGAAGAGGACTGCAAGAGTTAGGAGCTGAACAGTCTCTCAAATAAAAAGGCCTCTCCATGCGCTGAAGCATAGGAATATCCATTCTTTGGACACGTGGCCACATGTGCATGTGTGTGTGCACGCGTGCATACAATCAGAACGCTCAGGGAAAAATCCTTTGGGACATCCAAAACAATAGCAATGGAAGTTTGTCTTCCTGTCCTTGGGGATCTGTGCCCTTGGAAGCAAGCTCTTTGAATTTGCAATATGGTCCCCACATGAGGTGAAAAGAGACCATATTTAGTGAACCCTCATGACATTCACAGAAGTCACACTACTGGTCCCTTCTTCACTGGGCCAGCCATGCCAAGTGGGTCCCCACCCCCATGGTCTTCCTACTGCCAGCCCTAACACAGCAACCATCCAACAGCATCCTGTCAACTGGGCCACTTACCCTGATATATACTCCTTTCCCATCCTGCCCTTGGCCTTCTCAAGTCCACCGCTTGGCACCCTTGGTATCGCTGCTGTCCATTTTCTGACCTGAGAAGGTATGTGTCTGCTCACAAACTGAACGACAAGCCTCTCTCTACCGCTCACTCTTCTCACTGACACAGGGGTCTCAGTCGGCCTCACTCTAGCCCACCACAGTAAGAGACCTGCATAAATCCTACACAGAATGGCGAGAGAATACAGGGCGGGGGAGGGGGGTCACACTTTTTAAACCCCTGGGAATGGTTTCATGGTTCTACCATGACTGAATGAAGAAGGTGGTGTGCATTCAGTGTCACAGGGTCGTCACTGGTGCATATTTTACAAGGGCACTATCATGAGGCACACAGAGAGGCTCATCTTCATCTTCATATCCCCTGCACAGTGTTTTCACTGGGAAAGGGGATAACTAGGGGTTTATGCTCTATCCACAGCACTTAAAGAAATCTCTCACTTCCAGCCCGGAACCCTGGGGATGATGCTGAGCAAGAGCAGAAGGAAGAGAGCAGAAGAGGAAATCCCGGGCTCTGCTAGCTTTATCGAGGCTTTCGGCCAGGGGGGCACATGTGTAAATCTCGCTCCCTTCTCTTGAAATCCCCACAGTCCTCTTAAAACCCTGCAGTACTGGAGCCCAGCTTCAGATCACCAAATGCAGGAGCACCTGTGTGCATATGAACACGTGTATATATCCACATGGGCACACCCAAAAGGCCTGCAGAGGCACTAAGAGGCAAAAGAAAAGAAACCATTTGGCCCATGTGAAACTGCCATGTGCCACGGTAAACCTAGGGCTGTTAGACCATCTCCAGCTGAAAATCCCCACTGTGTCCTCAGACAAGGATTGATTACAGCTGTCCAGGGCCGGGGTTTGTCTTACTTCACACAAGTGTGAGGCTGTTCTGAGCAGGATAGAAATCCTGTTGACCCAAACTGGGCCAAGGAAAAGTAAATAAAACCATGACCAGTTCTCCAGGCAGGAATGGTGGGGGGGTGACCTGTGGCAATCAAAGAAAACCCACTCCTGAAGAGTAAGAACCAGTCTCCCATGCCCTACGCCTTTGAGTTCTTGGCCAGAGACAGCATCTTTCCTTGAAGAATGGAAATCTGGATGGTTTTGGTGAAGACAATTTTTTATTTCTTCTAGGCATATTAACTCAAAGGTTCCAGTTGCCCACAAACAAGGGATTAGACAACCTGACAGAAATTAGCTTTGCACTTAGCAGGTCCCGTCTGTCAAGCAGTCCCAGGAGGATGAGAAGGCAAGGATGAGCTGAAGCTGCTCAGGGGGAGCCTGCGGAGGCACCAAGCAAGACTGACCTCCCCAAGATTCTGAGTTTCATTGCTTTCAGACACCAGGGACAGCACCCACAAAGACTGAACATTCTCAAGAAGCTTCCAAAGGAATTCTCAAGAGCATTAACCAGGGCACATTCACATTACAAAGCTAAAAGTCAGGGCAGAGCATCCAACAAACATGGGCTTGATAATTTCTTTGCACTTCTCTGCCATCTCCAAGTTTTGTACAACGTATGTGCCTTTTGTACAAGGACGAGAGTGGGAGAGACCAACACAAAACTCCAGCCAGATTGACCCATGCTGCCTTTAATGTGGGTTGCTTCCAAGTCCAATCTCTCCTCAACTCTGGTTCACTTCAGGATCACCAAAGTCCAACCATCAGTGGTCCATCCACAGCCAGGGATTGGAAGATACTTTTCCAAACTTGATGTAGGAAGAGAAGGAGGGCTTGGTTTGTCTTGAGAAAATTGATTGAGCTTCTCATCCTAGGGCATCATACTCAATAGCTCTCGTGAAGTTGGTGCAGAGCCAAACGGAATCTTCCCCACATGGCGTCACTAGTTCTATGAGTCCAGGTGCTGTCTCAGGCATCACTGGGTCACTCTAGGTCCACCTGCCATGGCCTTTCCTATAGAAGCAACACTGAAGACCCTACCACAGTCAGGATGACCTCTGTCTCTCAGTCCAAAGGAGTAATGGGAAGGCCTGTCAGGAGCATCCAGAAGCCCCTCAAGAGCACATCAGCCATCACACTAGACATGGAGATGGATAGCGGAGTCTGCCAGCGGGAAAGATGGAAAAGACATGAAAACCACGTAGTTAAAAATGAGACCTCAGTGGACAAGCAGCACTGGGTCCAGACATGGAAGAGAAGCAGAAGACTATCTAGTCCTAAAAATGCCCTTGGAGCAAAAGTCCCTCTGTATGTACTTCCTTGCAGAATAATTCAAACTCTGCAAGGTAGCTTTACGTTCTAGCCTCACAGTTTGTCCAGTTCAGGACTTAACAAATATTTAGCATCCTCAGTCTGCAGGCCAGATACTGAGTATACCGAGGAGCACATGTGACCCTCCTGAACTGCGGTGAGTCTCCACAATCCATGTATCCATATTCCATGTGGATGTGGATGCTTTTAGTTACCTGGTACCACTAAGCTACTGAGTCATGTCCCAGGCAAAGAGCTCGGGTCATTGATGAACCAGACACTCACACATGGTAGAGTCTTTGGGGAAAGTTCCTCTTGGGCACACAAGGACACTTCTGACTCCAGTCCTGATCACACACAGAACAGGTCAAGCCTAATCTAAAGAGAAACCAGAAACCCAGTTGAAAGTAGAACTTGAGGGCCACAGGGTAGACCACAGGGGTTGCCCGAGCGTATCAGATCCAGGCTGTCAGGATCCAGGGCTGACTGCCTCCCAGTCCAGCCTCCAAGAAGACGGTGTGAAGGTAGGGTATGCTAGAGCACTTGACCCTATGACAGAAACTGTTCTTTACAAGGAAAATAGAAAAAAAAATGTGCGTGCGTGTGTGTGTGTGTGTGTGTGTGTGAGCATCAGATGCTCACCAATTTAGCTAGATCAGTTGTCAATCAAACCCCAGGAATCCTCCTCCTGCATCTGTCTTCCCAGTGCTGGGATTACAGATCTGCACCCCCAGGGCTGCCTTTCACCTGGGTATTATGCATTCAAACTCAGGTTCTAGAGTTCATAGAGCAGACAGTTTACCAGCTAAGCCACCCCTCCAACCCCTCAAAAAGACAATTTTTAAATATTACTTTATCTCCATAGAAGATAACCCCTGTGCCTAACGATGTTATACATAGTAGAAGCAGTTTGGGTTTTGATAGATTCTCTATGCCAGACCTAAATCTATGTGGCGGGGGGAGGAGGGTCTCAGCATCCACCAGAAAACAGCCTCCACACATCACACATCAGTACAGAAGCTTCAAGAAAGGAGACTAGATTTATCTGACCTGGACCATAAAACAGCTAATTGCAGGGCTAAAATTTCAAAGCATTCTACGAGGGATCTGGAGAGGAAGAGGTCACACTCGAAATAAATTTTCAGGGGGTTTACTGTATGCCTTCCATGTGTCAGGCATAAGGCTGCGGGCTTTAAGTAAATGATTTTAATGAATCCTGACAACCCAAGAGGGCACGATTTTAGATTTATTTATTTTATTTTATGCATGAGTGTTTTGCCTGCGTGTATATCTGTGCACCACATGAGTACTTGGTGTCTGTGGAGATCAGGGAGGCTGTTGGATTCCCTAGAACTGAAATTACAGAAGGCTAAGAGCCACCATGTGGGTCTTGGGAATCAAACCCAGGTCCTCTGCAAGAACAACACATGCTCTTAGCCACTGAGACATCTCTCCAACCCCACAAAGGCAATATTTTGTATGCCATCTTGCAGATTGAAAAGTTGAGAGATATCAAGCAATTACTCAAGACCAATGCAGTCAGAATTTAAACCTAGACCTGTGACTTCATAACATCATGATATCAGAGACCAAAGCATGACCCAAGAGACCTAATCCCCAGCCCTGGACTACATGAGGCTCAGTAGCTTCAGGTTTTTGTTCTGATATGGTTCTATCCTTGCATAATTAAGTAGGAAAGATAAACTGCTAAGACCCCTAGCAGTAACGCTCTCCTATCCTCACCATCCACCCCAAACAAGACATGGCAGCATGCTCGACAGCATCTCTGGGATCCCAGCACACAGGAGGTGGAAGCAGGAGGATCAGGAATTCAAGGACTAGCTCAGCCATATACTGAGTTTGAAACCAGCCTGGAAAATATAAAAACGAACAAAAATTAAAAGGAAAGCTTTGGGTGGACCTCAGCAGTCCAGCCCTTGCCTAGCCTGTACCAGGCCCCAGATATGATCCCTAGCTCTGAGGCAGGGTTGCAAAGGAGAAATAGAGGATGAAATGAAAAGTCTGAGTCCTTCTCAGACCAAAGCACTTGAATCCCACCAGTGACTTTCCAGGCATCCAATGCTTCCATCTCTGTGGGCCAGCACCACCCCACCTCTTCTGCCCTCCCCCGCCCCACCCAAGTTAGACTGGGATTGCTCTGTCTCCAGAATGAGCTGACCCTACAATGTGACAGACAAACTTCAGAGTCAATTCTGCCATCCTCTTTCCCATGGGAAAGAAAGGGATCGTCCTCATTCATGGGCCAGGAACAGAGCAAGGTTGGATGTCAGCCTAACTCAGTAACCTAATTGTTCATCATCTGGACCATTGTTAGCAGACACAGTGGTGAAGGTGTTGCTACTTGGGAAGCCTTTGTGCTGCCAGGAAATGCCAGGCACATGTTAAACACGTTGGGTTTTTTTTTTTTTGTTAGTTAGTTTTTTCTGAAGCAGACCTGACCTGAAATCCTGCTCTTAGACTCTGGGCCTTGGTCAGGATACATCCCACTATGTGCCTCAGTTTCCCCATCTGTTAAGACAACAATGCTAGCAGTTCTGGAGTGGACAGTTATTCTGAAGACATCAAATGTGTGACAGCGCATACAAATGTATGGTAAATTTTAGGTGTGATTATGTTATGACTGCTACTACCAACCAAATTAGAGTCTCCAAACTGTGTTCCATAGTCAACACACTCTCCCCGAAGCTAGTGAAGATCCTAGGGATGAGTCTGCAAACAAAGCTAACACTGGCTATTTTGAGAAATGGACAGTTTTCTCTGTGGTTCATATTTGTGAGATTATGTTTCTTTCTAATTCCATAACACAGTGATTTTTTTCAGCCCACGGGAGTAGAAAGTACCATAGCAGAAAGGAATGGAAACTATTTTAAGTTTCAAAAAGTTTTGAATTAAAAAAGAATACAGTGTTGCTAACTGTAGTGGGAAATTACTTCTGTATTGCAGACACGGTAATAATGACTTTCCAGCTCTACAATTGCTGTCCCAAATCTTACAATTAGTTAATATTACCAGCATAAATATTTATCTTTTATTTTTAGATCCCACAAGGATCTCTGACTTAAAGTAAAAAAATAAAGATAACAAAACCTCGCTGTGGGAGTGTGCCAATCAGTGGTAGGGCACTCACTTTCCACTGTGATTCCCTGGGTTCTGGCTCTAGCACGGAAAAACAAAAGCCTTTATTTTAAAGATGTATTTTGCAGCCAGGTATGGTGGCTCACGCCTATAATCCTAGCACTCTAGAGACTGAGCCAGGAGGATTATACAAGTTGGAAACCAGACTTGACTACATAGTGAGTTCCAAGCCAGCCTAGGTTACAGAATTAAACCCTCCCTATCTAATAAAATAAAGTATTTTGCAGCAACATTTATTCTTTTGGGGGGCACCTGTATTTTTCTATATATACAGCTCAAAGAACAGCTTTAATTTTAGTCTTCCAACATATAATTACAGTTCCCCCAGCATCTAGCTTCTGAGAATTGAACTTGCTTGTATACAAGAAAGTTTGGATGCCTTCAAGAAGTCTAGAGACTACTTCTCAGGCCTCTCTAGTCTTTTACAAGAGGGGGAGTGCATTGTGTACCTTTGTGAGGGGTGGGCAAGGCTGGCTAGAGGTTGTTGGATAAAGCGAGAAATCTGGGGACTGTTTTACCTTTTATTAAATCAAATCCATGCACAGTGATTACAAGACAGAAGAAGGAATCCAGGCAACCATATCTCTGCCGCTGCACCATAATCTCTTTCCCAAAGGGCCAAAAGAACTCCAAGCTCTGCCAGTCCCACATCATCCCAGTCCAAGTGAGAGCATGTGACCCTCGCTCCTCAGTTCTTATCCGGTCACGTACCCAGAGAAGACCACACCCATAGGGCTTAGTCACCCCAACACCATTGACTTGTCAGACCGAATTCCCACTACAGTTGGATATTTTCCTTGATCCCTCTCTACCTTATATGCTGAGGCAGGGTCCCTCCCTTGAACCCAGAGCTTGCCTGTCTGGCTAACAAGCTTGTTTGCTCTGAGAATTCCCTGTCCCTGCCTTCTGTGTGCCAGCATTGAGGGCAGGCTGCAACATCTACCCAGCATCTATCTATTTTGGAGCTGAGGATTCAAACTCTATCTCATTGCAAGCACTTTATCCAGGGAGCCAGCTCCTCCATCCTCCCCACACTAATTACTGACATCTCGTCCCAGAATTGCTCAGATGGTCTTGTGGGGTGACAGGAGGTGACAGAAGCAAGACAGGTACCAGCACCTCCAACACATCTAGTCTGACAGGATGTCTTTGCCCTGCCACCCTGGGCCCAGCTCATCACAGCTCTGGGTGGGGTGTGCAGGAGACAACCCACCACTGCCCTGAGAGTTCTCTCTGTCTTCCAGCACAGAGTGGAGTTCCGAGACCCACAAAGCCACCTTGAAAGGAATGGTCCCGGAGCTACTACAGTGTGAGACAAAACCTGAATGGCCTAATCTAGCCACTGAAAACAGAAGCAAGAGCTGTGACTGTGAACAATGCCAGTCGGGAAACCCAAAGGGGCGCTTTGTTTCCCAATTCCCAGTTCCTTTCTCTTCCAACCCCAGGAGACAGAAGAGGGCACAGGGTTGCCAGAAATGACAGCTCTGGGGAAACCACCATGAAGCTATGTCTCCGTGCTACCCAGGGTACCCTTAAGGAGGCCACTGGGAACAACGCCTAAAGCACTGAGCAACAGAGTCCAGCCCCTTTCCCAGGTATTCCACAGGAGGTTACACAGGGGAGAAACGGGCCCAGACCCCAACATCTCCACCTTTTCAGGCCCACCTTAAAGGTTCCTGGCCCACAGGCAGACACCCTAGGGATGAGGTGTGCCCATTCCTTAAGCTGAGCAGCCCAACACACCCAGACCTGAGCTCAAGAGTTACAGGAGCACCAGGCAGCAGCAGGGCAGCCCACTCTGGGTTGGGACCTGGAGAATAAGCTCAGGGCTCCGGGGCATTGGACATTAAACCTGCTCATCTCTTTCTGTCCCCCAATCTCCTTTTGCAGACACGCTTCTACTGCTGACACTGAATTCTTTTCCACAAACAAGGCCTATTTAGCACAGCCACTACCTCCCACGAAAGCTGACTGCTTTCTACAAATCCTTCCCTAAATCCAATCTAAATCCCTCACACTATAATTTAAGCTTATTTCCTGTTGGTCAATTCACCAATTATTTCTTGGATATGCCTTCGACACCTGACCCAGGGCTTGCCTTAGGCTGTCAAAGAGGGTTCAGAAGCCAGTGGTCTGCTTAGAGAGGAGGGACCAGCAGACAAGAGCCATACACTACTTCCTCAATGAACTGCCCAAAGGCCCCCCGGGGCCGTGGGCTGGAAGCACAAAGATGGGGGAGGGGCAATGTGATAAAGAAGCCCTCTGGAAGGAGTGGGTTTCAGGCTGCATCCTGAAGCATGAACATGGCCTGTGCCTGTGGCTGAGAGGAGGAAGATCATGTTGATGAATAGTGTCACAAACTGAAGGGAAGAAAGAGGAAGAGGTGGACGGGCAGAGAGAGACAGGAGGATAAAGGGGAAGGGAGGGAGGAAGGGGGTAGAGAGGGAGGGAGAGAAGTGGGGAGAGGGAAACAGGATGCAGAGGAGGGTTGACTGGCTAGAGTCAAAACTCTGGGAGAAGACTAAAGACCAGAAGGTCCCCAGGTCAGGGAGCTCAGGGAAGAAAACCTCTCACAAAATTGGTGATTCTGGCTTCTTATTCTAGCCATAGGAAAGACTTGAACCAAAGAGGACAGAGAGCCACATAGAAAATGGCCAGTGATGAGGCGCTGGCCTGAACACAAGCATGAGGTGTTGACAGGGGCCTGAGCTGCCCAGGGCAGCAAGGATGGAAAGAAAACATCAGCATGGAAGAAGGCTTAGTGGAAGAGTCTGGAAATCTCTTGGGCCCTGGCCTACTTCAGTAAATGCAGAGGAACTGGGTCACCTCTTGCATTCCCTGCTGCAGGCCTAGAACATCCTGGGCCCAGGGGGTGAGTACAGTGAGTTCCTAAAGCCCCCCTGTCTGGCCAGCAGGCTGCTCTCAATCCATCTCTCGAGGTCCAAAGACGTCTTTCCCTGATTCTTTCTCTAATGTCCCCAGGATTCTTTCTTCAGACCTGCTATCCTTCCAAATCCAGCTTTGGGGCCCAGCTACTACCACCTAACCCAGGAGTGGCTAGAGCTGGCCACTTCGTACCACCCAAGTTGACTGTTGTGGGGAAGAAGAGGCCTTTGCCCAAACTATAGCTTGCTACAGGTCTTTTAAACATAACTTTCCCCAAGAAAGGACTCAGGTACGCATCGCAGTAGAGCACACCTATTCAGCCTGGGAAATGGGCACAGTAAATGGTCCACAGCTTTTTTACTCAGAACAGACTCGTGGGACTCCTGCAGTGGTTCAGAAACAGGGTTAGAGAAGTGTGAGGGGTGGGTGCAGACCTGAACAGAGGTGCAGTCAGCGGGGACCATGGGAGGCAGGAGCAAGTGATGAGAAGAACCAGGAGTGACCAAGAAACAAGGACAAGAGGAGCACTAGGGTGTGTTCAGGATGTCCCTGTTGTAAACTGGCAGATGGAGCAGGTACATCTAGAATTAACTAAAACCCAAGCAACTGAGCACACCTGTGAGGATTTTTTTTTTCTTAATAAAATCATTCAAAGTAGGAAGACCCAGTTTAATCTGGATCTCTCGCAGTGGAAGATCCATGTTCAGTCCAGATCTTTTGAGGTGGGAAGATCCACCGAGCCTGGGCCACAACTTCTGCTGACAGCCCATATAAAGGACTTGGAAGAAGGATGCTTGCTCTTCACCTGCTTGTTCTCACTCTCGCTAGCAAGTCCATTCCCCCAGTGGCATTAGAGCCTATGTCTTCAGAACCTAGTACATACTGCAGACCAGCTGAGACATCCAGCCTCATGGACTGAACAACTATTGGATTCTTAGACTTTTTGTTGCTAGACAGCCATTGTTGGACTATCTGGACCACGGCCTGTAAGCCATTCTAATAAATACTTTCTAGAATAAGTAGATATGTAGGTAGGTAGGTAGGTAGGTAGTTAGGTAGGTAGGTAGATAAAGATGTAGATACAGGTGTATTCTATCAGTTCTGTTCCTCTAGGGAACCCTGACTAATACAAATGGGTACCTAGCTCTGGACCCTACCTCCTTAACAAAGGCGTCTCCACAAGTGTGGTGCTGAACTTGATCATCTTCCTACCAGGTCAGACTTGAATGTCAACAGTGACTGATCCCAGCTCACCTAGAAAAGGGCTTCTTCATTTAAAAAAAATGACTTAGGGACCACAGATCTCTACAGCACACCAGAAACAGCCCCACAAACCTATCCAAGCTCCTACATTGCCCACACCCACTAATAGCCCCAAGATCCCACATGTACCATGCCCTGAAACATCCCCACAGGCCTGCCATCCAAGCTCCAGCTACCACAGAGGCGTCCTACTTGTGTGGAATTCAGACCTAAGATGCTCTTGATTGATATACACAGTTCCTGAAAATCAAATTTCTCTCTTCCTCTTTGAGATCTTGATTCTTAAGGAACCCTCCAAACCCTCAATCCCCTGGCTCCCCTGAGTCCAGACTTAACTTTCACATGACTTCCAAAAGATCTACTTAAAACAAACACCCCAACGTCCCGGAATGCACTCCGTTTCTCAGACAGTTCTGTAGCCAATGTAGCATGAGATTTAAAAACATGACCTTTAGAAAGACCAGAATCTCAAACTCCAGTTCCACCAGTCACTAGCTGGGTGGTATCAGGCAGATCACCCAGCCTCTCTGGGCCTCAGGTTCTTCCTTCGTAAAATAATAACAATACCCTGTCCAGAAACTGCATGCCGTGCACACTGCAAACTGGGTAGATAATAGCTATGTTTGTTAGCGCTCCGTGACAGCCCTAAGTGACAACTGGATGGTGCAGACAGGAGTAGGGAGCATAAGAGGAAAATGTGAGCACACGAAAGTGCTCCAGCTGCCTTCCTCCTCTGCCTCTTCTCACAGGTCAGCATCTCTAAGGAGCACTGTCATAGCGGGTGCTGGCCAGTTGCTACAAGAACAGGAGATGCCACCTCAAGAAGGTCCCTTCCTGTATGGTCTATCAACTTGCCACTCCTGAGGAGGCTCTTCTGAGGGCTCCAGGCCTCCCCAGAGTTGTCCTTCAGAATACAGACTTCCAGACACCCATGCCTTCTTGTGCAGTACCCCAAGTGTCCAATGTAACACCTGGGGAGCAGAGAGATGTGTTTTCCTAAATTGGGAAATTTATGAAAAGAGCAGAATAAGAGTGAACACAAACTAGCCAGGCGATGGTGGCGCACGTCTTTAATCCTAGAACTCAGGAGGTGGAGGCAGGTGGATCTCTGAGTTCAAAGCCAGCCTGGTCAACAGAGCAAGTTCCAGGACAGTCAGAGCTACACAGAGAATCCATGTCCAAAAAAAAAAAAAACCTAAGAAGGAGAAGGAGGAGCACTTAGACACATAGTTAAGCTGCTCTGGCCCTGACAATATGTGACATTATATCTCTGGTTCAGATGGCCACACAAGTTGGGTAAAATAAAGTTGGGAGAATTCTGGATTCACCTTGACTTCCCCCAGGCTCTTATTTTACTTTCAGCCTGAAATAAAGAGCCCAGAAACAAGACAAAGAGCCTAACGAAAGGAACCCCCAAGGTAGGGCACACACAGAGAGAAAGGTGACAGCACCCAACCTCCAGACCATCAAGAACTAGAAGGGTGCAGAGAGTTGGAGTTTGCAGATCCCACTATAATGCTGTCTGTTCTGGGCAGGACCCTCACCCTGGCTGGCTCTGGCCCCTGGACTTCAACACACTGAGCCTGCACAAACAAACAAGGGATTACATTGACCCAGACTATGAGGAGACTGCATTTTTCTTTCTGAAAAAAAGTTGTAATTTGCCAAGAAAAACCATCTCTGATTCAGACAAGAAAAAAAAGTCTCAAAATAAATCAGAGCTGGACACAGGCTGCTTCCTGGAGGAGCAGGAGGAGGAGGGCTGCTCATGGTCAACCTAACCTCCTACTTCCCAGCCTAGCAGGCAGGTGGCCAGCACCAGCCTTCTGAGTGGCAGGGTGGAGTGTGTGCAGGTAGAGAGCCTCCAGCTCCTGGACTTTGCTCCTGAAGGCCCATCTTTCTTGCAGGAATCCCAGTGCCCAGAGCCTAGCATCCCTCCTTTCCCTTCTTGCCCATTTCCTCTGTCAGCCTCTTTCCTGTCCTGACCTCTCCACCCATCTGTTCATCCCCTGCTCTGATTCCTCCAGGACTCAGCTTCACTTTGAATGACATAAGGGAACTCTGTTCCATTAGCCCTGGCTGAAGTAGCTTGGAAGTTCCTGGCCTCTCAGTTCTACCAAGTTCCCTGTTCAGATATGAGCAGGCCTAGAAGATCAGGCCCTTCCCACCTCCCTTCAGAAAGCCAGAACAATGACTGGAGGAGAACCCAGTCCCAGCAAACTCACATCTCCTCTGAGGGTTTTCTATACCACCTCCCTATCCTTACACTCTACAGCAATGGGCGAGCCCTTCAGTCTAGCATTGGCAAAGCCAATACTCAGAAGCTGGTGCTCTCCAAAAGCCAACCCCATCCCCCTGAAGGCTCCAGGATAAAGCAGAAACACTGGAAGTCAGTCCAGGGTAGACAAAGCAAGGATGCTCTACAGGCCCATGGGGTCACGTGAAACAAAAGCAGGGATTCCAACTCAAGCTCTAGCGTGTGGTCTCCTGTGCGTTTAGCCTGTTGGTGCCTCAGCTCTCACACCTGCAGAATGAGCGTCATAAAAGAACTGCTCCGCAAGGATGTTCTGAGCTGAGCGGAGTCCAAGTAAAGACACACAAATAATGTAGAATCATGCTTGGCGTAGACTAAGTCTTCAGAATTAGTTAGTCATTGCCATCATCACTGTAACCATACCACATCCAGGTTCTGGCAGCAGCCCAGAAGCAATCCCGGGTATGAACTGAATATTAGGGAGGCCAGCTGACTTCATTGTGGTCACCATGTAAACTGGAAGGGATGTCTAACCATTTGATATTACGACATGGCATCATCTACAGATGTGTTGGGCTGCATTCAGAGCTGTCCTGGAAACCATGCAGTGTGGCCGGCTGTAGATTAAACACACCTGAAAAGAATCCTAGAACACAGCTCTCAGGGAAGGCAAGCGATTCCAGCACACTTCCCACCATTCTGCACCCAATTCTGGGATTTTTTTTACCTATGTTGCCATCCTGCTCCAGGGAAGAAGACAGTGGCCAAGGCAGGTACAGATCCGTGTGAAGAACAGATTGCATGAGGAGAAGAGCAAATTGATGGATATGGCCATGCACAGGGCAGATCTGGGGCTCACCTGTGAGCTATAATAACTGACAAGACTAAAGAGGTCCCCTAGTGCAATGGTGACACAAACATTATGGGAGTAACTAGCCACTTTCTGATTGGATTTAAGACCCAGCACACAAGACAGAACTCATGCTTGACACCATTAACAGGACCGAGAACCCAAGGCTATGTAGGCCATAAACCCTAGAAGAGAACCCACTACTGTTCTGCTAAACGAATACAGTATTAAAGTGACTCCTAAAGACTCAACCACAGATTAGTGCATCTCTCAACCCTTATCTATGAAGCTTCTTTTTGCAGTACATGGCAAATAACAGAGGCCCACAACTGTAGACAGAAACTGAGCTTATATTTCCCAGACTCCCAGACCTGAATAAACACACAGAAACTATATTAATTACAACACTGCTTGGCCAATGGCTTAGGTGTATTTCTTAAATTAACCCATTTCTATAAATCTGTGTATCACCATGAGGCCGTGGCTTACCAGAAAGGTCCAGGCATCTTTCTCCTTGGGCAACTACATGGCATTCCTTTGACTCTGCTTTCTCTCTCTCTCTCTCTCTCTCTCT